>PVHP010013554.1:0-40721 GCA_004024765.1 Zapus hudsonius
CTCCATGATATGCCTGTGGTGGCTCATCTCTTGCCAGGATCTCAGCTATCAGGCTATGATTGGATGGTAGGATTAGATGGGCCACAGATCTCTCGCTGTATCCTGAAAAATACAAACACAATCTCCATCAGAGAGTGAGATCAGTACAGGTTAACAAATACACACAATTCTGGATTACCTAGATTCTATTTTTAGTAGCCTCCCCTTCAATTGCTCCCATAGTGCATCTTTTCTTGTGAGCCTAAGAGTATGGGATCCGGTGCCTATCACCCTGAATCCCCAGTTCCAGTCAAGGGCTCTCCCTCACTGAGTGGAATTTAATAGCTGTTGATTGTCTCCCCCAGGCCCAGGTTTCTCCATTGCACTAGTGCTCCTTTCTTGGTTCACTGTTCTCTCCCAGTAAGAGGAATGGTCAGCCTACTCATGGCCCCAGATTGTGTTTCATGTCAGTGGTCTCTGTTTACTCCAGCTGTCATTGATCAGCTTCCCCTGGCAGCCTGTGCAGTGCCTTCCAGCACTGTACTAACTGGCATCTGGGGTCTGGTTACCATTCCAGACCTCGAAGGGTCTCTTGATGCTGATTGATGGCATTCTGTGGTTTCTTCAGCAACAGGGTTTTGCCTCAGGCCTGGAGAGGTCATTCAAGAGCTTGACAGAGTTCTGTCTTGTTTTTGGAACCTCATGTGTCGCTTTGGTCAACATTTCAGTGAGGGAAGGAACTGGTGGCTGGGACCAGGGGTTTCAGACTGATCAATTATGTTTTCATGAATGAAAATATCATAATGAAACTCATTATTTTGTATACCAACTAAAAAAGTAATAAACATCACAAAAATTGTCCCGGAACAATAATGGAAAAAATAACATTTTAAAAAATAAATAGTACTTTTGAAACTACTTGTTACACTATCAAAAATATTAAAGAAAGAAACTGGTATGAATATTCTTTCCTGAAATTCAGCATTACCAAGTGGAAAAGCAGCAACTGAGAATGGGAGCTCTCTGCAGAGCTTGTATGTGAAGTGTTGACTTGGACAAGCTTCATCCCATCTCTGAATATTGATTTCATCATGTGAAAAATAAAGGCCTTCAAGACTACATCTAGGCACAACATCTCTGAGTCTTTGAATCTAAGTACAAATTAATGCAGCTCTGAGAGCATAAGTGATTTCTAATTGCTGATGTGTGACAATTTAAAATAAGAAGCCAAAATGGTCACTGTAATTAGCTCTGACACAAGTCTCCCTCTCTGACAAAGGTCAGCCACTTCAATTTCCTCTGTCTTGCTGGCTCCATCCCCCAAACAGGGATAACATCACAGATACCTCTGCATTTCCATCATGAGTCTCTTGTCCAGATTAATAAGGATCCTATTTCTCTGAAGGAAATGGCTCTTGTGTTGGAGGTATATTAGTTCTCTTAGGTCACCATGGCACCATGTGCTTAATTCTATTCCAAAGGGATAACCATCCCCACATTTTCCTTAGTGCGTCATGGTTTTAGGCTGGAAAACAGGAAAGTTATTCAGAAGGAAGAACGATAATGATCTTAGAGTCTTCTTAAGATGTTTTTCAGGTGGTTTTTCCTTAAAATGTCATCATACCACTACCAAAACCGGTATTTTCTTTCCTTTTTACACATCATCTATAAGATGGAAGACATGTCATGAGCTGGGGATATTGTGGTGTTTTACAAAAGTGTTCTTCTAGATTAATACTCATCTGAGGATGGAGGGAGCTACTCTCCACATACACTGAAATTACATTTTTAATGTTCTTGAAAGTAGAAAGAGAAATCGATGAGTTGCACAAGACTTTATTAAGATTTAACTCTTCCGGGTATGGTGGCACACGCCTTTAATCCCAACACTCAGGACACAGAGGTAGGAAGATGGCTATGGGTTCAACGCCACCCTGAGACTATATAGTGAAATCCAGGTCAGCCTGAGCTAGAGTAAGATCCTACCTCACCCCTCAAAACAAAAACAAAAACAAAAACAAAAAAAATTAACTCTTAAAATCCATGTTGAATACATAGAAACGATATCTTGGATCAATAATAATAATAATCAATAATAATAATAAATATCTTGGATCAATAATAATAATAATCAATAATAATAATAAAATTTCTGTGCAGCATTGAGATAGTAATTACAGGTGGTAATCAGACCAGCAGCTATGGTTTCTAACCAGGTTAAGCTTGAATAGTAAGCAAACCTGACAGGTGAACAGAGAAACTGACAAAGGGGGTGGAAGGAATTGGGAGGGGGTGGGGAGAGTGATACACAAATCTAAACCAATAATAAATCAATACCATAAAATCTTACTTTCATACAGTAAGTCTTATGGAAGCTGGGGGCATGGTCTGGTAAGAGAAGCCCTAAGGAGGGTTGGAGGATGCTTAACCCCAAGACAAGTGGCTCTGGCTTATAACTACCTGCCCAGTAATTCCTGAGCTAATGAATGAAGAGGCCCACGAGGTCCCCAAAACAAGACAGGCTTATGTCAAAGCTCTTAAATACCTGCCCCAGGCAAAAGATAAAACCCTATTGCTGAAGATACCACAGACTGTCATTACACAACTCTAGAGACCCTGCTGTAACTAGCTCCCAGATGGTAGCCTGTGTAACACTGAAGGTGTTTCATGAGCTGTCAGGGGTAATTGGCCAACGATATTAAGGAGAAGGCAGAGGACATTATTATATAACTCTGACCAATATTATGAGGACACTGAATACACTGTTATATGGCAGAGACCAGCAAGCCAAGAAGTGCTCATCTTTGCAATACTGCTGCTTAACCTATGTGGGTAATCAACAGCTTGCCAATTGCCTAAGAGATCCGCTCAGGAGCAAGGAATCCTTAACCGGAGCTGGGATCCAAGGTAAACTCTATGGAGACCAAAAACCTGGACTCCAAAGGGAACCCCCACTAATTACAGGTTCAAAGAGAGGCTACACCCATTTGAATCTCACCATATTATCAATGTTTGTCTCATTTAGCCTATACTGATCTGTTCGAGATTCTGTTTGTATTTTCAGAAGGCAGAGATAACTATGGACAACCTAATTCCGCCAACAGGACCTGAGATGATGGCTGACACCCAGGCAGGAGATGAACCACTGCTAACTCATCATCTAGGGCCCAAAGGAAACCTTTGAGGAAGTGGCGAGACAAGTAAGAGACCTACCTCCACAGCAAGTCAGATAACCTATGAAGGATAATGGAGACAGACACCGAGGATGCCCAAACTCAAATCAGAACTCTAGAGATTCTTAAGATCTCAACAGTAAAGCAGACTTAACATTCACCCACCATGACTCAGGGAATGTTGCAGAAGAGGAGGTGGAAAGATTGTAAGAGCCATGGTGGGGAAGAATGTCCATAGACATTGCAGCCCTCAGCAGCAACTCACAAAGAAAAAAAAATCTGGCTACTGCTTATATAATTCACATTTCCTATCCCATGGACTAGGGCCCTCAGTAGGTTGGTGACAGGGAGGAGAGAAATGGGGGTATCATCACAAGACTTGCTCATACAGTATATCTAAGTATTAACAATAAATAAGTTTTTTTTAAAATCAATTCTGTGACACATTTAAGAAGAATTAAGAACATTCATTCTCAAACTCATCCAAAAAATGGAATATTTCCAAAATTATTTTATAAAGTAAGACATATCTGGATGCCAAGTTCAGATATTGATGTATAAGTCCTCAACCAAACATTATAAAAGTAAATTAAATAGCACATTTTTTCTTAAAGGCCTAGTGATATTGATTCCCAAAATGCATAAACAATTTAGTGTGTAAAGATAAATTAATTAGTACATATATAAGGAATGCAGAATAAATCCATATGGCCATCTCAATATTGAAAAAAGAGATTTGATAAAATTTTAGACAATTTCATGGTGAAAACACTGAGCAAACAAGCAATTGAAAGAAAGTACTTCAATGAGGTCTATGAAGAACCCACAACTAATATGGTACTAAACACTCAAAACTTGAAGGCTTTTCTTGTCAGGTCAGGAATAGGCAATGATAACTATTCTCACTATTTATTTTCTTCTTATTCTTTTTTTAATGATTAGGGAACAGTGGTTTAGATTATTTGTCTTTTTATTTATTTATTTACTTATTTAGTTGAGAGAGAGAAAGAGAGAGAGAGAGAGAGAGAGAGAGAGAGAGAGAGAGAGAGAGAGAGAGAGAATGGTGTGTCAGCGCCTACAACCACTGCAAATGAACTCCAGACACATGTGTCACCGGCTTTACGTTGGTACTAGGGAATCAAACTCAGGTCCTTCTGCTTTGCAGGCAAATGCCTTAACCACTAAGCCATCTCTCCAGCCCCCTGTTCTCACTATTTCTAATATAGTATTAGACATCTCAGCCAGAGTAGTAGGACAAGGAAAAGAATTAATAGGCAACAAATTAGAAATGAAGAAGTAAAATTATCTACGTTTATAAATGGTCGTTATATGCAGGAAGCAATAAAGCTTCACCCAAAGAAACCTTTTGGAATAAATAAAATTATAGAAGGCAAAATCTACACACAGAATTAGTTGTGCTTCTACATGTTGATAATGAACAAAATAAAACAAAAATGCAAAAAAAAAAAAATCCCATGCCCTGAAACTATACCCACTGTTGAAGGAAATATAGAGGAAATTCTTTGAACTTTGGACTTGGCAATGATTTATTTTTTTGTGTGTGGGTATGACATCAAAAGTCTTGGTAAAGAAAACAAAAATAAGTAAATGAGATCACATCAAATTTAGAAATTTCTGTGCTGCCAAGAACATCACAGAATGGGAAGGCAACACACAGAATAGGAGAATATAAATGTAACTCATATGTCAGAGAAGGACATGATATCCAGAATATACAAAGAACTCTTAAAATTTAAGTGCAACAGCCTAGTAATAGTGCAATGTAAAAATAGGCAGAGGATTTAATGGAGACACGTTTCTGAGGAAGACTACTACTGGTAGTGAAAATAACCTGTGAAAAGTCAGCCAATATCACTTAATCAGGGAAATATGAATCAAAACCATAATAACTAGTCACTATTTAAACATATCCATACCAAAAAAAAAGACCTCCGAAGATGACAATTGTTGGTGAACATGGGGAAGAATTTGTAATCTTACAAACAGTTGGTGAGAATGTCAAATGACACAGTCACTATCGAAGGCAGTCTGGAAGTCCCTCAAAAAAAATTAAAATTAGAGTTACCATATGATCGCGCTTTCTCACATCTGGGCACTTATCCAACAGAATTGAAAACAGGATCTGGAAGAGGTATTTGCCTACTCATATTCATTTCAGTATGATTCACATTCCAAGAGGTGGAAGCCACCTCTATGCCCACCTAGTGATGAGAAAAAGGCCCATACATACAGTGCAATACTAATCAACTCTAAAGAAGAAGTATGTCTTAAAACATGAATGAAATTCTGTGGGAATTATGCTAAGTGAAAGAAACCAGTCTCAAGCAATACATGCAATATGATCCCATTTACATGAGATATGGACAGTAATCCACTTCACAGAAACAAGAAGGAGAATTGTGGTTGCCAGGCCTTTGTGGAAAGAGAAATGGGAGGCTGACTAATGACTAGGAAAAAAGAAAGAAAGCAAACAACATAATACATGATCATGCACTAAAGTCAGCAAGCCTGAGTTCTTTGATGGTGGGAATTGCCCTGAGTACCCAGTCTGGTGGTTTGCACATGTGCCTTCAATTATTATTTGTTGGACTAAACATGATTGGCCAATGCAGAAAAAGGAAGTTTCTTGTGAATCTATAAAGTGTACAGCTGTGTTCCTAAAAATTTTAAAGGCACTGTCTTTGTTTTCACCAAGTATAAAAACTCTCACTTTTGTTTCATGTTATTTGTAATTGTAAAATAAACTATATCATATGAATTTAAGTGTTTAGACAATAGGTAATTCTTGGATATGTCCTGTTTTATCCCTTACTGATATGTTCGGCAACACTCCCACAGTTAACAAGTAATGAATTGGCACTGTCTCTGGATTCAAAGGAAAGAAGCTACACATACCTGTGTCTACTCCCCTTTTTATCCACAGCAGACAGGTGTCTGAAGACTTTTTCACTGAGCCTAGACATAGCAATGGACTCTTCTCACTACAATGCTCTAAGCACCCTCGCCGACAGATTCAAGTTGGCATGTAAAATAATGGAACCTTCCCAATCCTCGTTTACTGTGTAATTTTTAGATGTCTGAATTTGTGTGGAAGAGTCTGCAGACCAATATATGTCTATGCATGTCTATGGAGCAACATCCAAACAGAACCCCAAGTGAAGAAGCTCTTTACACACACTCATTTTGTAACACTGAAAAGTGTGCCTCATGCAAGTATCTACACAGAACAGTACCTTTATGAAATCATTAAGTTATATTGGGAGAATTACTTAATATATATCTATAACTTACCATGTATTATATGTCTATGTAGTGCAAAGTACATAAAGAATCTACAATCAATTCTGTAATGACACCCTGCTCTCTCCCAAGATAAGCCTGCGTAGTCCAATAGAAGGTTTCTGCCACAGTTTTCAGGTTTATGTACCCCACAATTCTTACAAGCTGTGAGACATGGATGTTGAACGTTGTGTCTGGGAATGAAGGACTATTTGTTTCTGTTGATTTTTGTCAAAAGAAAAGTATTTATTTATTATTTAATTATTGCATCTGAATGTTTTTTTCTGTCGTCTCCCTAACAATAGCATATTTCTGACCTGTATTAACAAAGAAGGCTTTTAAAATTCATTAAGATGTATATATGTGTGTGTGCGCAAGAGAGTGTGGTTTTGTGCTAAAGGAGTTGTAAACATACCATCCTAAAATATGCTTCTCTGACAAGTTGACTGGTGTGTTAAAGGCACTTGAAAGCTCTCAGGGAAAAATGATCCTGACCTTCCATCTCTTTCGTAAAAGCAGGACATGAACCTGTACAGTGAAAGATATCCTTCTCATTGTGCCTGATGGAAAGTGTCATTCCAGTCATCAATGACAGCAAGTGGAAGCTGGGGGACAGCTATACAAACAAATGTTCAACTAGACTTCATCTCATTATTTCTCACCCCGTGGACTTTTTCTTCCCCAAGTATAAAAGCTCTCACCTTTTCATGCCATTTGTGATTTCAAAATAAATTGTACAGTATGAATGTGGAATATTTAGAGAAAAAGTAATTTTTGAATATGTCCTATCCTGATTCTAAATCACTCTCATACTGATAGGAACTTGAGCATGTTACTGTAAACCCCTCACTTTGTCACATGCTCAAAATAACATTGTATTTATTGAATTTCATATGTGAGTAACTGCACTGTCATGTATAACCTGAATAGATTTGTATGCTTCTTTTCTTATTGGTCTGTCTTGTGTTATTAATTCTTTGTGCCAAAAGCTCTGTGAGAAGAGGGGTATTATTTTCCCTTCCACACACTGTGTATGTATTTCCCTTTCTTGGAGTTTTAACCCAAACCCAAGTCATTGCTTTTATGTTGTCATCAAACATTCTACCTTCATCAGGTCTGCTACTTTCTTTGTTTATGGTGGCCATATTCATTGCCAAATTTGCTGTAAGAATGCCTGACTATACAGATGGATAAATAATTTCCAGGCGTCGACTGCTGCCTTTTCTTTCACATACATGCAAAAGGGTCTTTTCATGACAGAGATGGAGAATGTTGTGGGGAAATGAAAAAGAGTCTATTAGGGGGCGAGACACTGGACTTCAGGACTGCAAACACATTAAATATTCTCTCACTCTATTTTATGTGTGTCACAAAGCGGCCAGGCATTGAGGAAGGCCTGAAGGAGTCTCTGAAACTTTTACGTGATCCTAGGGCATCAGGAAAGTAAAAATGTAGAAAACTGACTCAATTTAGTAGCCCATTAAATTTTCCTTCCAAATTTTGTACTTTTGTTTATTTTCACTTCCTAGAAAGAAATACAAATGACTCTCCCTTTCAAGTTTCAAAGAAGAGAAGAAAACACCTGTCTTCAGGAACTGTACCATGATCATCTACAGTTTAAGACCACCCCAACAAAGGTATCTTCATTTTATTACTTCAGGCATAGGGTTTTATCTTCTATGCAAATAAAATGAAATGCCCATCTTAACTAAAGCAAAGAAGAAAAATGTGTGAGATTTCTTAACACCTGACTACTGCTGGAACTTGCTCTTCCCACACCAAGCAGGGCTCTGACATTTCCCTGCAGTCGGGTCTTCTGTTCCAAGACATGTCCAGTCAGGCCTCCTGTTTTTGAGGTTTTCTTTCTTTCTTTTTCTTTTTTTGTCCATAATGAGTTACATTATTTAATGGGCAAACAATGAGTTGTTATCCCCAGCTCCCCTATGCCCCTCTTCCCCATCCCTGATCAGCTGAATATCCTCCTCCGTGGGCAGTCTGGATCAGTCCTTGGGGCTGGGCACCATGAATAACCTAGGAGACAGCCTGGTTCTGCTGGCCCTAGTGTGTTGTTACTGAGGGGGGGCCTTGTCTCTGGATAGTCTCCCCCACCAAGGCTCTCACAATCTTTCCACCCTCTCTTCTGCTCAGTTCCCTGAGTCATGGTTTCTTAAATATTATCAAGTGTTAAATGTTGTCATAAAACCATTCCCCTTCCCTCGGTAGCTGGACTGGACTGGTACTTCTGAATTGGACCATCTGTGTCCATTTCATGAAGACTGAGCAATTAATTCTTCCCCAGCCCCCTTTGTTGGAGAAGTTGTGGATGGTTTTGGAGGTGTGTCCAACCAAGTCAGAAATTAAGCAGGTAACTCAGCCTTCATCTCCCCAGGTCCACACAGGTCTTTATTGGGGTATAGGTATGCATTTTGAGACTGGGTTAGTGTCCATTGTACCAATTTCTAACCTCAGAATAAATGTAGATTTATATTCTTGTGGTCAAGTAAGAACTTAGCTTGCCATATGAAATTGATTTTATTAAGCTCAAAAACTGAAAGGTTAATCAGCTCCAGTGACCGAAGTCTTGATGCTTTGACATTCTGAACGCAAAGAAGCTGGACTGCTTGTGATTCTGAAATTCCTCACCTTTTCATGTCATCTGGTATCTGACACTGTGTGCAGCATTTCAAATGTGTGTCATAACCAAGATTCTCATGCATCTTTTTTGGGGTTTCGTGTTTCCTGTCTTGAAAACAACTTCAGCTTTCACCAAGACATTATTTTCATCTAAAGAAATTCAAACATTTTATTGACTCTCTTAGTCTATTGTTGCTCTATGCTGTTAGGAACTATTGTGTGACTTCTTCTGGGAAGCCATGAACAAATGTCTACTCTCCCTGGATAGGGCACCACCAACAAACTACATTAACCTTCTCACTCAAGTCTATCATAGTGGATCATATCATAGTGGAGTTTATGAGGGTTACTTGCAGGAGCACAGGTTAGAGGTGACAGGAGTATGAATGACTCAAAGGCAGAAGTTTCACCAAAAAGCCCACCCCGGCATGGATGACCTCTCACCAAAGCTGCATCCCTAGCACTGCACTGGCCACAGATTTTCTTCTCCCCAGAAATTAGACTTTTATAATGTTGACGAGGGGGCTATTACTATTATATTATCATTACTATTATATTTACTAATATTATTTTGGTTTTTTTTTGAGATAGTGTTGAGGAGAGGGCTTGATGAATATTTTGAGTTTCATTTACTTCCTGAACCTTGCAAGTTTTATTTACTTTCTGAGTTACAAGTCTCCCTACTCCCTCAAGAAAGAATGTTTTAATTTGTAGGAAATAGCTACAAAGCAGTAACACAGCTAGAATTTGGGCAACAAGAGGTGTTACTCCCCTCCAAACCTTGTCAAAATTATCAGGTAGATACTACTCCATCCTTCCCTGGAAAGATTTATATGTGGAAAAATCGAGAAAGGAAGAGTCTTTACAGTGTATTTTCAAGGTACCTTCTTTTGTATGTATTTTTAAAATATGGTGACTAGGGTAGGCATTACCTACGAAATAAGTCTTTTGTAGAAGCTGCCTATAATACAGCTAATTCTTCTTTTTGTAGTTTCTGCCACTATCCTGTATTAGTATCTCATCATTAGTGAAATCACTGGCATCACTCTTTCAAACTCAGTCTTGTCCCAACTCCCCACCTACTACATGGTAGCCAATGATGCATGGTTCTCTTGGATGGCTACAGACATTGTTCTAGAATTTGAAAGTACTGCTCCAGGTTCCAGGCACTGTGGAAGCACTGAGTAATCCTCTGAGGCTGTAGAAATCCTGATGAGCACTTCACTGGTAGGTGTAACTTTACACCCACGTCTTAAAGATTCAAGAAACATTGCTGAAAACATTATTTTCTTCATGTGAACTTGAGTCAGATTCAGTCAAGAGCATCACAAGTCCTTCTCTTCTCTACCATGAAGGTCAGGCAATTTGATGTTAGTCACTGTTGGGACTTTAAATTAGTTATGTGAGTTAATTTATTCTGCTCCAATTTTATGACTTAAATCATTTCTGTAGCAAGATTTCTCGACCTTGATCCATGGGGATGCATGAGTCTTTATTTTGGAACTGTCCTGTGCCTTGTACAATGTGTCTCAGCTTGTCTGGCCTCTACCCACTAAATGTCAGTAGAAACTTCCCAACAGCTGTGATAATTAAAATATCTCAAACCTTGCTGGCTATATAATTTGTGGGGCTTAGGAAAATATGAAAACATTGGGCCCTTAAAAATAATTTATTACTCACAAAACATAATGGAATCATAGTGATATGTATGTAACAAAATAACTTCATAAATTACAAACATACTAATAAATCAAGAAAACATTTTCATATTAAATAATAAGTAACACAATAAATAAGGATACTTTATTAATATAATCCTTTGATTATAAGATTTTTCTGATTCATATCCCTGTAAATTCATTCATAAGATCACCAGCAATATCCATTAAACCATTGCATTTTCAATTGATATAACTGATAGAATCTCAGCTGCTTTGAGAAAATGGAAGATTATAAATGTGACTAACCTTACATTCTATTCTATTAATAATCCTATAAATATTTCCTTTGTACTGGTGTAGCATTTTTTCACAACCAAAGAATCTAAACAATTTGAAGAATCTTAATAATTCTCTGAACACTTTTATCTTAGAATAACTTTCTGAACACTGTTATCTTAGAATAATTGACTGAGGAAGTTCACTGCTTGAACACTAGCTCTCAATGCCCGGGGTTCAGGCAAATATTTGACCCCTCTCTCCTTGCCCTCAGGATGACTTCTGGAATCTTCTCCCTAGTGCATGCAGAGTCCTAAACACATTACTGTGTTTCTATGGTCGCCACCTGCGTTCCCCTCACTGTGAACACTTCTTGTCTACTGCCTCCTACCATTATGGCTGGCTGAACACCCTATTCAGATCCACTTGGCCCATCTGTAATGGTGGTAATCAGCTTAAAAATTATAGCTTTAGTAACTTAAAACCAGTAATATCTGTGAAGTTCTGTGCCAGTAACTTCAACCTTGTTGGAATTTTTCATGTAATAAACCATGCATTTTTCATATAGTCTGTCCTGTACCTTCCGTCAAGCTTTCACAGTCAACAATTCTCTCTGTACTTAGAATTTTGAAACTCTCACCAGAAGAGCCCATCAAGCTTTGCTTACAACACTACAAAGTATCACATCATTCCACATTCCAGCACACAAATTCCAAAAGACCAAAACCCACATTGTCAGATTCATCAGAGAAACGGCCTCACTGTTTCAGTTAAATGCTTCTGGTGTCTGGAACAAATACCACCAAAGCAGCTGATGGGAAGTAAGAGTTTTTTGTTTGTTTGTTTGTTTTTCCAGGCTTGCAGAATCCAGGGGAAGTCCCATCAGGGCAGAAGAAGCTGGCTCACTTCCATAGATCCGAGCAGAAAGGCAAACCCAAACAGCCAGCATGTGGGAGCAGCCAGAACCCCAAAGTGCTGTGAACACACCTTAGAGCTGCCCCATAGGATCCATCCCCAGTGACATATTCCTTCTCCACTGGAGACTCGGGCTGCCTGCTCCATCCTCATCAGAAACATCTGAGTCTATGGGTCATACATTCAAACCAGCACACATACACATGCACACTGGTGCATACCAGCTCATATTTGTGCCCACACACATACCAGCATGTACACACACAGCATGCATGCATACACATGTAAGAAATACAAGTAAACAAATGAGACTTCGAAGAGTGCAGAAGTAAGCACAAGCTAAGTCCCTTTGACAGAGATGTGCTTTCTGAAAGGTCCTGTGTGATCACACAATACAGGTCCATGGAGGCAGCAAATGAAGGGAAGGATTCGTAGCCAGTATGGAGGGGGCTACCTTATAAAGGGCCATCTTCAACTTTAGTCATGGTAGGCAATGTAATAGTTAATATTGTCACATTGACAAGTTCTAGAATCGCATAGGAGACAAATCTCTGGCCATGTCTGTGAGGGATTTTTTACATTTGGTTAATTTAGGAAGGAAGACTTACCCTAACTCTGGGTGGCACCATTTCTTGGACTGATCATAGATTGAATAAAAAGGAGCAATTGAACTGAGCACCAGCATTCAGCTCTCTGCTTCCTGACTATAGTGCAGTGTGATCAGCAGCCTTCCACCCCTGCTGCCCTGCCTTCCCCACCATGATGGACTGAATCCTCTCAAAATGGAAGCTAAAATAAAGCATAAAATAAAGCCTCTTCCCTGAGGCCACTACTTCTCACATCATAGCAATAAGAAAAGTAACTAGTACAGAGAGAAATGTCTAAGGATAAGCTCTGATAGTCTTCTCTTCCCCTTCCATGTCACCACTGATGTGGCCTGTGCTTTCCAGATGGACCAGGGTGTGGTTGAGATTGTGTGTGTGTGTGTGTGTGTGTGTGTGTGTGTGTGTGTGTGTGTGTGTGTGTGTCTGTCTGTCTGTCTGTCTGTGTCTGTCCTATGGCACAGATGGTTACGTCATCTATTCAATTTCATTCTGCATAGAAGAGTGAGAGGTGTTAGAAGTGCCAGACCTTTAAAATGTGAGGCACCCTGACCCCCAAATAAATAAGTCAACCCAGACTCATTATTGCAATAATTTCACTGATGATAGGCATCTTTCTTTCTTTTTTTTTCTAGTTGGTTGTTGTGCAAGCTTGGCATTACAGAAAAAATAGAATGTCAATAAATCCAGCTTTGAACATTTATTCAATGAGTTATTTCCTAGTAGGAGGAAAAAAAAACTGAACCAGGCCTGGCAGTCTAGAGGGAAGGCATGTAAATGACTTGTAACGAAGAGGATGTGACCCTCTGCATAATTCATAATCATTAGTCTAAGTGACACTTCTGCATCGCTCTGTCAGGGCCCTCTAATACGGTGCAGCGGAGACCCAAACAGACCACTCAGCAGCAGTCCTGTGTGACCAGGTTTCTCTGAAGGACAGCTCCCTGGAAGGCTATGTTTGGGCTGCAGGATTTTTCTTACTTTTTTTTTTTTTAAGCAGAAGATGCTGGCTCAGCTTCATCGTGTGTGCAATTTAAAGGTTGCTCAAGTGATTCTTTAAAACTGCATAAAAGCAATTCTGCAAGCCCTGGGAGAAGGTACAGCTATCATGTTCCGTGCATACATCTGCATGATTTCTCAGAGCTAATTCAAATTTAATGCATTGGTAATTTCTTTCCCACCGAAGCCACCCAGCAGTAATCTGAAGGTTACCAAATGATCTTCCAGCTCAAATAACACTTTTAGACTAGCATAAATGGAGAGGCAGGAATATAATGGGCAGAATTAGGCTTGAATGATACATTCCATCCTCATTACCTCTCTGAGTGAGGCTGACCAGAGTTTAGAGTGTTTTGAGAAGGATGATCATAATAGAATTTTAATAAAAGTGAGTCAAGCTAAGGTAGCCTTTTATCAGAAAGTGTATAATAACCAAATTGATAGCATATGAACAACTTAGGGACTATTCCTCTAACAACTGAAAAGACCATTCTCAGGGTAAAATTAGACTTTGATTGAAGTACTTGGAAGAAACAATTCACACATCTATAAAGGCATCAGGGAATAATAATTTAGCTGAGATGTCAAAAATATTGATATCTAACTGAAGTCTGGATGGATAATGAAAAGAATAATTTGGGGTGTATATTCAAACAACTTTTAAGTTTTAGAGTAAAATTAGATTTTTTTACAGGAAAGAAAGTGAAGACAGGGTTTGCACAAACCACACATACAGTTTCTACAGTTATTAATATTTTGTATTATGGTGCATTTGCTGGGATATTTAAGTCAATACTAAAACATCATAAATTAAAATCCACACAGTTTCTTCAGATTTCATGGGATTTATATTCCCCATTTAATAGGATTCTATCCCAGATATTGCACAGTACTCTGTTTTTGGACTTCTTAGACTCCTTTTGCTTGTGATGATTTCTCAGAAATCACTTTTGAGGAACTAGACAGTTTTCGAGTTGTACTGATGTGTGTTGTAGGTTGTCTCTCAACTGGTATTTGTCTGTTGTTGTCCCGTGATTAAACAGGAGTTATGGCTTTTGGAAAACTATAGATCACATCACATCCCAGTGATAACTCTGTATGTTAACTTTGACCACCTGACAAGGTAGAGCTAGTTAAGTAACTTTCCCTAACATTTCATGCATGTCCCTTACCTAAAGCCCAAGTAATCCAGCCTCCCTGAAGGAGTGAGGCATTATGGTCTATCTCTTCAAGGGTAAAATACCTGCCAGAAGTATTTGGGGATCGTGTTAGATGGGAGGTTTATCTATTCTTCATCATTTCTTTTTAATTGATTTGTATCTTGTATAATTATAAAGTCATGAACAATGAGTCTTAATCTGGTACTACTTTATTGTTGAACATTATGAATTTGGCCACTGGAGCTTTTTCCTGAAACTTCTGCATCCCTTTGCCATATCACAGCTTAGTGTGGGATTTGCACGGCATTGCTGAGCTCTTTCTTACTTCACATCCTGCAAGAAGCTCAGCCTCATTCCATTTATCTCCTAACCCAAGCCTGGGGTATCCACTTCTCCAAGGAAGCTTCTTCTTCTTCTTTTTTTTTAATCAAAGAATGGCTTTTTTAATTAGGATGTTGGTTGCCACCAAAGTGCCTTGGCTTTTGTGTCTGCTCACCTGCCAGAACACGTGAGTATCACCACCCATGCAGATTCTCATATCCTTAAATGCTTGTAGGCAAAACTATCTGTACCTGTATGACGCTCCAGATGAGGTCACGCTGAGGTCTCCCAATCTAGTCCTCGTGGATCACATCTGATACCTCCCACTCAAGCAAGAAACTTGGCAAGGGTTGTTGCCATTTCTTTTCGGATCTAGACCACTTAGTAACTCAGAGTTTCCCGTTTGACTCTGGCCATGGAGTGTCTTTCCATTTCCTATTCAGTGACTGACATCACCCAGAAGTATTAAGGCAATTATCTCACTGGTGATTTCTGAAGTTGCTCACTGCCAGAAACTGCATAGGCATATTCTTATCTTTAAATATGATTCCCCTTAAGGCTTAAAAAATTGTGAAACAGATTGCATGGCCATATTTTGCTCTATGGTGGTTAAATAAAAGCATTTGGCTTCAAGTGTTAGCAACCTAGTAAACTTCATCGAAATAAAATCACTAAAAGCTGTTCTTCCCCGAAACCAAGTATTACTCATTGGCAGATGTTATCTGTTAGGAGAAGGATTGCAACCAGTAAGTGCTGGGGATCAAGGCCCTACTTAATACAAAAGCCTGACATCATTGGTGTCACTTACAAATCTGGTATTAATTATTTGATAAGCTCAGGGCTGATTCTGTAACACAGACATTTTATTGTATGAATGGCGAATGTCAAGGATGACTTATTACCCTGAACGCATTAAAGGGAAGTCTAATATGACTTCTTATAGAAAAGGCTCAATCGCAGCTGCAGCAGAGTCAATTACAGCGTTGTGTGTGCAACAGAGACTTACCCTTCACAGCCAGAGAAAAGGAGGAACCAGACCCCTGCATACCTCCTTAGAGGTGTGTTTGCTCCTCTCAATTTTGGCATAGAAATCTAAGGAAATAAAAGTCAAAGAGGAAAGAGATCATTTATACTTAGAAATCTGAAAATTGGCTTATTAGTCACCATAATGAATAAGTTAGTGAGGTTTTAAAAAGGTCATCAAATATCCCTTTAAAATCCATGGAGCAACCATCAACACTATTACTATAGGCTGGATTTCCAAGCCTCACTCCATTTGAAAGAGAAATCTCAGAATATGTTATTTGATTCAATGTGTGTGTGTGTGTGTGTGTGTGTGTGTGTGTGTGTGTGTGTGCGCGCGCGCACGCGCGCGTATGTGTGTGTGTGTGCACATGTGTGTACCAACAGGTTGAATGTAGCATATTTTTGTTTAAAATATTTTTATTTATTTTGAGAGAGAGAGAGGAGAGGAGAGGAGAGGAGAGGAGAGAGAGAGAGAATCAGCACGTCAGGGCCTCCAACCACTGAAAACAAACTCCAGATACATGTGCCACTGTGCATCTGGCATTATGTGGGTACCAGGGAATCAAGCCCGGGTTGTTAGGCATTGCAGGCAAGCACCTTAACCACTGAGTCATCTCTCCAGCCCTGAATGTGACTTATTTTGAAAAAAAAAGCACATTCTTTATGAAACATTGTATGATAAGACCTAAAACCATTCTCTTAAATTCAGGATAACTTGCAGGTCTTTCTCTCAAGGAGTAATCTTTGAATTAAACACGAGACAAGCTGAAGGCAAACATGGTTCTCTGCTTAACTGCAGAAGCACTGATTACGTAGGGAAATGACATCTCTGATGTAGACAATCCTTTTGTGCTCCTGATGGATTTCTTTTCTGAAAACTTCCAGATGCCCCTGTCCTAGGTTGCCAGAGTTCTGGCCATGCTGTTACTGAGAACACACTGCTCGCTATTGCAGAGCACATATCATACAGGCCACCTACACACCTGGTTTTGAATGTACATACATGTTTTCAGAGAGGGGTGAGGTCAGCAAGGCACAGGGTTGATAGAATACACTCAAAGTTTTCATAAAATATGAAACACAGTTGGCCTCTGAGGTTGGTATTATATATGATGATGATATGCATATCTATCTATCATCTATCTATCTATCTATCTATCTATCTATCTATCTATCTATCTATCTATCTATCATCTATCTACCATCTATCATCTATCTACCATCTATCTATCATCTATCATCTCTCTCTCTGTCTCTCTCTCTCTCTCTAACTACATTCTGTCTGCTGAGATTACAGGTGTGTACCAAGCACTCAGGAGGTTGAGGCACTATGCTTAAATTACCAGAATGGTATAAAAAATTCCTCAGAATTTTTGTCTAAAAACATCAGGCTATGTCAGGCCTGGGCTAGAGTGAGACCCTACATTGAAAAACAAAAAGAAGAGAAAAGAAAAGAAAAAGAAATCAGGCTAGCCAAATTATGAAAAAAATTCTCAAATATGTTGTTTAAAAACTGAAATCAATAGAAGGATAACAACTAAAGTCTGGAGTTTTTATCTGTTATGCTAGTGAATTAAAGGGGCTTGAGGGCATAAATTCCAGGCATGGACCTATTATCTGACTTACTGTGATGATAGGTCTCTTGCTTCTCTCGCCACTTTCTCATAGGTTTCATTTGGGGCCTATATAATAGGCCCTGGGTGGTTCATCTCTTATGGGGTTGTCTGCCATTATCCTGTGTCTTGTTGGTGGAGTTGGGTTGACCACGACTCTCTCATTGCCTTCTGAAGAATACAAACAGAATCTCCAACGGAGTGTGATATCAGTATAGGTTAAATGAGCCACACATTGCTAATTTGGAAGATTCTATTGGGTGTGGCCTCTCTGTAGTTCTCTGGTTATGGGAATTTCTCCTTGAAATCCAAGATTTTGGTCCCCCTATGATTTTGCCCTGGATCCCAATTCCAGTTAAGAGTTCTTTGTCACTGAGTTGATCTCTTGGCCAATTTGAAAGCTGTTGATGAACCCCACCCCAGGTTTTGGTGTCACTATAGCACAAGTGATCACTTCTTGACTTGCTACTTGCTAATCTCTCCCGTAGAGCAGTGTGTTCAGCAGTCTCTTGACATCAGCCTGAATTTTGTATCAGTAGTCTCTGCTCTCTCCATATATCATTGACCAATTTTCCCTGGCAGCTCATGTAGCGCCTACTAGCATACTACCATCTGGGAGGTGGTTATCATTGTGGATCTCCTATGATCTCTCAGTGTTGTGAGATGACTTTCTGTAGTTTCTTCAACAATGGGATCTTACCTTTGGCCTGTGGTGTTTTATTCAAGAGCTTTGACAGAAGCCTGTCTTGTTTTGGGGACTTCATGGATTTGTTTGATCAACAGCTCAGTGTGGGAAGGAACCAATGACTGGGACAGGGAGTTGCAGGTCTGATCAATTTTTCATGGGGTTAGGCTTCCTCCCATTCTAATCATGACCCCTCCTACCAGGCAATGCCCACAGCTTCCTCGAGAGCTTACATTATGACAGTAATGATTTTAAGGTTTTAATTCGTTATTGGTTTAGCTTATTGTATAAGGTCCCCCCAGCCTCCCTTCCTTCCCCCACCTATGTTGCCTTTCAAGCCCCATTTCTTGCTACTCCTTTTCAGCTTGCCCTTTTAGAATGGGCTGTATATTTTCTTTTCTATGCCCATAAAGCTTTCTGCTGGGAATATCTTCCTCTCTCTTTTTACACCGGTAAGCTCCCCTTTTGCCATTGACTATTAGCTCAAATATTCTAAGTCTTTTCATTCTTTTTAAGTCCATTGTTTTACCAGTGCCATTTGCATTACTTTTTCCCTAACATACTGTATCATGACAATGTTTTAAAATTAGCAGAATACTAACAGAAAAAGAGCTTTTTAAAGTAATTTATCCGCTATGGAATAACTTCTATTCTGACCAGCATCTTTTCTTGAGTATGTGTGTGGTATGCCCACATGTATGCATGTATGTTTACATGTTTGTGGTTGCATACTGTTTGTGTGCATACCTGTATATAGAGACCAGAGTTTGGCATCAGGTATCAACCTCTCCACCTTCTCAATCAGACAGGTCTCTCACTGAGCCAGCAACTCACCAATTCCATAGCTAGTCTCCCTAGCAAGGTTGTCCTGCCTGGGGATATTCCTGTCTCCACCTTCTGAACCCCGGATTATAGCTGCATACTTCCACAACTGACATGGGTTCTGGGGATACCGACTCAGATCCTCATGCTTACATGACAAACATCCACTAAACCATCTCCCCAGTTATTTGGCAAAAGAACTGCTTGCATATTATACTTAGGACAGTACCTGCGATAGTTTGAACGAGATCATGTAAATGTATGGCTCCATAGACTCATTTAATTAAATGTGTAACTTGGGTCTTCAGCTGTCTGGCTGGAGGAGGTGTCACTGGGGGCGGATCTTTCAGTGCAGCCCTCAAGTGGGTTTGGGGGTGAATCTGGATTCCACTCCAAATGTGTAGAGAGAGCAGTTTGAACTCTGGCTGTTTGGTTTGTGGTGCTGACTATCGATGGTTTCACTCTGTGTAGATCTGTGAAAGGAAACCAGCTTCTTCCATTATTGATGGAACTTCCCCTGGATTTGTAAGCTTGAAATAAATCCCTTCCTCCTATAAACTGTGTCTGATTGGATGTTTGTCCTAGCAACATAGAGCTGACTACATCAGTACCTTTACCTTCTATAATGAATCTGTGATCATCTGAATTTTAAATCATGTAACAATGGTGTGATGGTTAGGTTTTGTTGTCAACTTGATCTTTTTTTATTATCTTGGGTGGGTCTCTGAGGATGTTCACAGGAAGGCAGCCTCTCAGTAGGGGGCAGGATGTAATGAAGCTCAAAGGAGCTAGAAGTAAGCATCCTTGCCTGTGTGGGCAGGGCAGGAAGGAAATTCCAGAGACTCAGGAAGCCATTAAGCTTGGGATAAAATTGCAAGACCCCCACCCTAGGGCTATATAAAAGTGAAAGAATTCTCTGCTGTTCTATGTGTGGTGTTGGTGTTGGGTTTCTCTCTATGTTTGGACCTGTGAAAACGGAGCAGCCTCTTTTGCATTCTGGAACTTCCACTGTATCTATAGCTACAAATAAATCCTTTCCTCCCAAAAACTGTGCCTGGTTTGAAGATTCATCCCAGCAGCATGTGGCTGACTGTGACAAATCGTATAGCAACATTTACGACAATTATTCACGCAACCCCATTCCAAACCTTCTGGTCCATTCTCCCCTGGAAAATATCTATATCCTTGCTTTTAATGAATATTGAACATGCCACAAAGATCTTAGGCTTTTTTTTTTCACCTGCTGCAACAAAAGCGTAGCAGTAGATTTGAGAAGTGATCAAGGGCACTGTGTGAGATATTTGCATTATTGTCCCTGAGTAGACTGCCCTGTCCTTACCAATTTTGTCCCTTGACAATCACCTTCAAGCCCCACTGCCCTTCATTGCATGTTTACCATGTTATAGTGATGTTTATTCCCTAAATTTATTTGATGTCAGCCATTTGGAAACATTATCATTTAAATTGGTTCCTGTAACTAATGAGCATATGTTTCCTATGTGTTTCACGGGAATGAACCAATGGAAGTATCAGTGTGTGAGGACCGCTTGTGAAGATATTCATTTTAGTCAAAGTGTAATGCCAGATTTTACATAGAGTGCTAAGGAAAAAAGATTTCCTCTGGCTTCAGATGATACATGAAACCTTGTCAGAATGACGAGAAAACTGAAGCCAAAGCTGAAATATTGATAATCTAAAGTTAAGAGAAGATTTGAATAACAAATGCATAAACTTGCTTTGGAATATTAAATCTGTTGAAGGAAGTAGTCATTCCCTTCATTCATGCTGGAGGGAGGTTGCAGGCACAGGGGAGTCTCTCTCCAACTGCAGTAAGCTGTCACTATCCTGGGCTGCACTAAGAAGGTGTGTGCAATGTACTTCCCTGGGATGCCGCCCACGATAGAGGGTGATGATGGTTGTTACCCAAATCCTGACTTGCTTATCTCCTTAATGCTGAGACTGTGGACTAACTTTACCAAAATCAAAGCAGAGCGAGAAAATTCAGGCTGAGATGTAGAATCTGAAATGGAGCCCTGTAGAAAGAGAAAACAACAAAAACAGGTTGAGATGAAAGCCAGTCATTTGACAGTTTTCCCATGTTTTTCTGTGATGCGTACCCCATTACATTCCTGGTGAAATATTTTAAGCCTCAGGCTCAGCTCTTGGGGTAATGTATTCTCTGACCAGGGCTGGACAGGTAAGGAAGACCTGGCCAATCCGACCCTTGAGTTTCCTTGGCTATCATTACTGGCACTGAGATTGGCATATTACTCAGCCTAATAAATGTGTGACACATGGCAGGGATTGCAGAAAGAATCCATGCTTGCTTTCTCTAGCTTCAATCATGGATTGGACAGTACTGATGGTCAACAGGGATAAGAGTTATGCCAAGATCCAGAGAAAAACCAGGCCCTGTGCATCATGTTTGAGGATCTGACTCAGAGAACAGATGAAGCTGGCTCTACCCCAGACTGTAGCAACACGATCCAGGAGTTTGCTGTTATTGTTTTAGGGTTTAGCTTGGTGTTTCTCCCTCTTACAGAAGAGTGAGCTCTGATTTGTGCTTGTGACCATCAGACCATCTCATTTTAAAATGCACATAACTAAAGTTGTGCAGTCTTCAAAATATTATACAAGATACTCACTAAGGGCTTTTTCTCTCCTAAGCATAACCAGATCCAGAACCCAATGCTTCTTCCATGAGGTCATTCAGCTATAAAGGAATAGGCTAGACTCTGACTTGCAAACAACGTGCAGGGTATTAATACTTTTGATTTCTTATCACTGTGTCCAGCATTTCGTGCCATAATCTGTTCACATGTATATTCAAGACGTCACTCAAATTTCTTTTGCAACAGGTGATTTTTCCATTGTATAATGCAATTCAGCATTAATTTACTTTTTTTAAAAAACAGCATTGGTAAGTGTCAGCTTGGGAACTGAATTTTCAGAAATGACTTCTAAATCTCTAGAGTAATGGCTCACTTAAGTTTCAAAATAGTCTTGAAGGAGCCTTGTATTTATGAACATTGTTTATTAGAACAAAAATGGAGAATAATATAAATCCCCATCCCCAATAGAAATGATAAACAGTAGCATGTTCACAAAAGGAGCATTATAATCACATGAACACAGATACATAGAGTTCCATACAAGAAGTCTATGAAACAATAACAAAAAAACAAGTCACAATAGACTAAGTATGCATTGTGATACTAATCCTAATGCGCTCAAAGAAAACTTAAGCAAGGTTTTCATTACATGTGGTTACATGTGTTGTGCAGGGATGTTTACTCATGTGATAAAATTATTTTTAATGAATAAGAAAATAATTATGCTAAATTCAGGATGGTCCTTCCTTTCGGGCAGGTAGTTGGACAAGGGATGTTCACAAGGCATACAGGATTAGTGATATTGTACTGTTACATCACTTTTTGTTAGTGTGATAGACACACAAATGTTAAAGTTAGGGTCCAAACATATAGAGAATATAAAATTTTCTTTCTTTTGAGGACTACCTCATTTAGTATTACATTATTTTTTCCAGCTTCATTCATTTTCCTGCAAATTTTATAATTTCATTTTCCACTGTGTATATGTACCCATTTTCATTACCCACTCATCAGTAGATGAACCTCTAGACTGAATCCATTTCCTAGGTATTGTGAATAGAGCAGCAATAAACATAACTGTGCAAGTAACTGTGTTGTAGGATATAGCATCCTTTGCATGTATGCCAGGATCGGTTTTGCTGTGTCATATGGTAGTTCAACTATTAGCTTTTTTTAAAAAAAATATTTATTCATTTTCAAGCAGAGAGAGAGAGAGAGAGAGAGAGAGAGAGAGAGAGAGAGAGAGAGAGAGAGAGAGAGAGACTGGCTTATGTGGGTACTGGGGAATTGAACCTGCGACCTTAGGCCCTGGAGGCAAGTGCCTTAACCGCTGAGCAGTCTCTCCAGCCCAACTTTTAGCTATTTGTGATATTTCACTGATTTTTATAATGCTTCAAACTCCCACCAGCAGTGAATAAACATTCCTATTTTCCTCACCCCCACCAGAATTTGTGCCCTCAAAATCACAAAGAATCACAAAGTGTTTTTAATTTGTATTTCTCTGATGGCTGAAAGATGTTGAACTTTTTAAA
Organism: Zapus hudsonius; assembly: GCA_004024765.1. Classification (NCBI taxonomy): domain Eukaryota; kingdom Metazoa; phylum Chordata; class Mammalia; order Rodentia; family Dipodidae; genus Zapus; species Zapus hudsonius. The sequence continues at coordinate 23,311 of PVHP010013554.1, forward strand.
TAATGACTATTAGATATTTGTATTTCTTCTTTTGCCTACTGTCTGTCAATTTCATTAGCCCATTAATTGACTGGCAGATTTGGATTTTGTTGCTTAATTTTTGCATTTCTTTATACACACACACATATATAACTATTTACCTCTTTCTCTCTGTCTCTCGCTCTCTCTCTTCCTTTCTCTCTCTCTGTTTGTGTGTGCACATGTGTCAAGATCTCTTGCCACTTAATACAAATCCCAGACATGTGTGGCTTTATGTCTGTGCTGGGGAATTGGACCCTGGCTGTCAGCCTTTGCAAACAAATGCCTTTAAAAGCTAAGTAATCTCCCCAGCCACATTTTATATATTCTTGATATTAACCACCTGTTTGAGGTATAGCTGGCAAATATTTTTCTTAGGAAAGAATTCTTTTTCCTGAGGAGTCTATTAGGAGACTGAGAATTGCCATGTAGTTAGGATTTGTGTAATACTGTGGTTCCACAGCCCCTGCAAGCTTTGCTTTCCTCATCTGTGAAATGAGCTTCAGGATAGCACCTCCCCTCCATGATAGCACCACCTCCCCCTCATTATTGTACCTCACTTTTATCATAGGATCTTCCCTCCATGATAGCACCTCAAACAGTGTATTCAAATAACCCAGCAGGCAGACAGAGACAGCATATGAATTTAATAATGGCCTTGGTCATGATAAAGATAAAATTCAGCATTTTAACCATATCTCAGAATGGAAGAAGAAATCCATTCCTAATTGGAGTGTTACATTAAATAGAAAGATCTGGGAAATGCTACTTGGTCATTTTCTTCCAACATTGAGACAGTCAAACATAAATTCACTAATATCTGTAAAAATATGCCTCTTTCATTACCAAATATAGATGTTTTCTCTGGATTTTAAACGTAGTGTGATTCTGAATGGTTGGCTGTGACTTATGTCAAATTTGCCTTAGGGAAAGTGTACCCACTGAATACAGAAGAATACAGAAAGGGTTAGTTATAGTTCTAACTAAATGGTCTTTTCTCATCCAGATAAGACAGGACTCTTCTATGATAATTATTTTAAAAGAAAATAAAAAGGGTTTATAAAATTTTATACACAGTGCTTTTTGCGATAGTATAATGATTTCTTAAAATTACCAACTGTGTTGGAGAATTTAGCATTGTGACACAAAGTTGGTTCATGAAAGCTATCTACAAAAGAGACAATGGGGCTAGAGAGAGAGCTTAGTTGCTAAGGGTGCTTCTGCAAAAGTATGGGAGCCTGAGATGAGACTGCTGGAGTTCAAATTTCCAGAACCCACATGAACAAAAACTGTGGACTCACTGGGGCTTGGGAGTGGTAAACTAGGAAGTCAATAAATAACTTGTTATAAGGAAAAAAAACAGGTGAGTGAGTGATGGAGAGGAACACCTGATGTCCTCCAGGCAGTCATACCATCATGTGGGGCATCACAGGAAACACACAAGGTGCTGCGTCACTTACATACATACGAATACAGCACACACACCACACCGGACATACTATGTGCACACAAGAGAGATGATACACATACATACATACATACATACATACATACATACATACATGAATAATAGATGATAGATAGATAGATAGATAGATAGATAGATAGATAGATAGATAGATAGAAGATAGGTGATAGATTCTTCAGGGGTCTCACCAACTAGTGTCCTGTTGTGTGAAGTGTCCCACCAAAGCTTTGGACTGCCTTCTGACTCAGCACTTGAAAAAGAGCCTTGCAGTGTCCATTGACAGTTGGTACACGTTTTAAGGATGAGACTTATCTTAAGCATCTGCATGCCCCACGTAAACCATAATCATGCAGTGGTCAGTAAGCATTTGCTTTGTGATTAAGAGAACAAACAGTGCAACAAGAACAAAACAATGTTATGGATTATCAGGCTGACCTCTCGCTGAAGCCAGTTCTGTGCAAATGCCTAGAGGCAGAGAAGGGGCACAGCCCTGTGGACACCCTGTGGACGCCCCTTTGTCCTGTACCTGCTCACTCTTGGCCCGGAGCTAGTGACAAAACCAGGCACATGACACCTGAGAGAGATGTAGCAGCATCTACTTTGTACTGGAAACACCTACTTATGATTTTGACAAAGCAGCAACATAAAAATGCATGTGGTCCTCCTTACCTCCAAATTCAGTGACATTCCCCAAGTTTTTCATTGTTTTCTGTAGGACCCATTTTCAAGAGATTTGATCCAAGTAGACTCATTTATGTAACTAGAACTACTTTAATTTTCCTCTGGATAAATCAGAGTGTGGTGTACTTTGGGCAGGCAGGTTAGAGTTAGATTTATAGGGTGAAATCTTTCTTCAAGAAAATTCTGAAAGTGGAGCTGTCAGATTGATTCAGAGATAAGTTGTGGTTGCATATTTTAGTATTTGGGCTTCTAGGAAGAAATACATTTGTCTTTAGATATTGGTTAACTACTAGGAAGTGTCTCAAGCTATCTCCAAGTGTGTATTTATGTTTGTGCAGATGCTTGCTTGTGTGTGTGTATACATATGCTCACACATGTGCCAAAGGATAGGAATGCTGGGTGCATAGGAATTATACTGTTTGGTATTCTGTTTTCATTATCTAAACCCCATTCATGATGACAGGGAAAGCATCACTAATTTGAAGAGCATAGATCACCACTATCTGGACCACTTTGAGTGAGCTGATGTTTTAATTAAACAACAGTGGAGCCTCTATTAGGCTAGGGATTCAGAGTTTCTTAGAACTGTGACTGCTCTGATGAGCCCGTACTGACTTAATGAGGTTTTCCTGTTTGTTTCCCTAAAGGATAAAATCAAGTAGAAAAGGATTGATCAGATAGCTTGTCTCTTCCCTCCACCCAGCCATCCTAATTCCACTTCTTAGTTCCCTCTTCTAAAACAAGGCCAGGATGATCTATATGTTGAGCCTATCTTGACCATTTCTTTTTTATTAGGATGAGAGGATATTTTGTGAGCAGCATCTTCACACTGATAACTAAAGTGGAATCTCATTAAGCCCCATAAAGCGAAGCCCAAGTAAAATGACAAAATTCCAAATGAGTTATTTACATGAACCAAGCCATTGCTGGCTTATAATAAAAATGACTATATGTGTACATATATGTAGATAGAAATATAGCCTTCTTTTTCCTTCTAAATCATGGGCAGATTGGCATGTGCTCATTTAATTCTTAGAGGAATGTCTGTCTTAGAAAGAACAGGATAAACCCTGACTACCAGGTCTTCTCCAGGAGCAGCAGCAAGGATCTCTTCAGGTGGAGCCTAGGACCCTGGGCATGCTTTGTCAAGTGACCAATGCAAATTTGGATCCTGGAACATTTGCAGCTACAAGGCATCATTAATGTGTCCCTCCACAACTAGTGTTTTTCTTGCTTTGAAAGAGTCTGTGGTAAATTTATCTCAGTAGTGCTTCTTCAAATGGGTTTCTAATTTTCTGTTGCATCAATATGAATTATGGTACCTTCCCAAGGCTAGAAAGGAGAGTTGAGGGATCTTTCTAGAAAGGCAAACATGGCTAGATGTTGCACAATTATTACTTCTTGAAGTCACTGAAATAGCTCTTTGAGGCAAGATCTCTCATTGATGGAAACCCTGATGATCCAGGAGGTGAGTCACCTACAAACTGGCCCCCTTGTCTCCCCCAGCTGCTGAGGAGAGGAGTGGATTTCCATTCCGAGGGTTAGTCATCAGCCATATTTTCCTATTGTGCTGTCTCCACTGGAACTTGATCATTTAATGAGATTTTAGTATGAAGAAGTAGGTAGTGTGGGGGAAAGAGAATGTTTGGGGGTGATTGCTTACAGTAATTGTAAAGGGGTGCACAGGACATTGTTCTGATAAAATGTAAAGAAGAGGTACCTGAGTGTGCAGACTAAGGTCACACAGACTCCCTCTTTCTCCTCCTTTTCTTCCTTTTCTATATCATTGTTGCAGTCAGCTTTCTAATTGCTGCGCAGAAAGAACCCAAACAAAAGCGGCTTGTGGAGGAATGGGTTTATTAGGCTTACAGACTTGAAGGGAGACTCCATCCTGGCAGGGAAAAGGATGGCATGAGCAGAGGGCTGGACATCACCTCCGCCACAGCACTGCAAACAGCGGCAGGAAGGTGTGCTAGACTCTGGCAAGGGGAAGCTGGCTTATAACCCCATAAGCCCGCCCCTGACAACACAGCTTCATCAAGGTTGTAAAACCCAAACTGCCATCAGCTGAGGATTGATCTATCAGAACACATTCGTTTGTTTGTGGGGGACACCTGGATCAAACCATGACAGTCCTTCTCCTTTTCTTTCTTCTTTTTCTTCTTCCTCTTCCTCTCCATTTTTTCTCCTCCTCCTCATTATTTAACCCAGACATGACTGAAACGCATGATCCTTAATCCTCCCAAATGCTGCCATGGCAGGCATGGAACACCATGCCCAGACAGAATTCACGATGGAAATGTTTTCCGTAAACTCACAGGACTGGCTCTGTGATCAAGCAGTGAAGTAAAGAGATACTGTGTAGCAAACCATAATAGTCATGTTTTATTAGTGAAACACAAATGATTAGATAACTTCCTTTCCTTCTCCCTCTAGGAGACATTTGCATTTTGTAGAGTGTGATTTTCGTTGCAAAGTGACCACTCTTTTCTGTTCACTCTCTTTCACATATCCATGCCCAGAAATTCATGAACTTCACTTTGAGAAGACATTCTTGACTACCCGGAAAGCCATGCAGCATGGGCAGCAGGTGGATGAAGGTTAACAAGAAGGCTCAGAATCGATCCCAAATTTCAGTGACATAAAATTGAAAGACATGATAGTTGGATAAACAGTAAGATTTTTTTTTAAATTTCATGTGTATTATGTGGGGAAACACACATCCACAGTAGTACGTGTGTGGTGGACAGGGACTAACCTTGGATGCCACTCCTCACCTTCCACCTTACTGTGTCAAAGTCTTCCATCTTGCTTTAGGTGCACCGAGTTTTACAGATGTTAACTATTGTTTAGTTTTACAGAGATTCTAGGAGTACTCAGGTATTCACATTTGCAATAAATACTTTAACCACTGACCCAACTCTCCAGCCAAACAATCAGTTTAAATATGATTATTCCATGTACAAATTTTCACACGAAGCCTAATTGAAATATTTATAAAGGCCTCTAAAAACCATGCAATTTTTCTGATTCAGAAGTTATAGCACATGTTTGTTAAAACATCTGGGCTACATTGAGACCCTACCAGATCGCATTAGCTTGCCACTCTGAGGAAATACTGGTAAGATGGTGATGCGCTTTGTATCTTTTCTCAATCGCTGAGAGACAGAATAATAATGAAGGTGATGATGATGAAAGAAGGGAAAGAGCCATGTGTTATTTCTGTAGATTCTGTCCTTTGACTATTTCTAACTTTGTTCATTTTTCTCTGGTCTTAGCATCAGGAAGCCCCCACTTCTTTGACACAGAGAGCAGCTTTTGACACCATCTGTCAAATCCAGAGGATGAAAGCCCAGTCCTGATGGCAGCAGACACTTTACTTCCTCTTCCATCCGGCCACTTGCCGGCAGCTTGGACGTTTCGTCCTTTACACTGGTTCAAGATGCCAGTCTTCAGGAGAGTGACTTCCTTTCTTGAACTCCAGGAAACTGGAAAGCTCATGTCAAGCTGGAATGTTAGCATTTGTGATTACCTTCTTACTAATGCAGTACTCATAGCAACTGAAAAGCATGGGGAATCTTAGGTGAATGCACATTAATGAGCATTCAGACTTATTTACTGGTCAGATAATCTGATGTTTAGCTCACATTATTTCCAGTGCCATAATAAAACAAAATCCAATTGCTGGTTATCTTACATTTGGTCACCTTTGTCCTCATTATAAACTAGGCCAAAGATCCCTGTCTACTAGTGTAACTTTTCCTTTAATTACCAGGTGTAGTTGAAGCCTAAGAAATAGCATGAGACTACTCTGCTTGGGAACAACAGCCTATTGCTTCATTCTGGTCTTTTCTTGACAGCTGGATTATGTCCTTAGTTTAATATTATATTTAAATTTTTTTTCATTTATTTATTCAAAAACAAATAGTCATAGAGAGAAATGAGACAGTCAGAGAGAATGGGTGTACCAGGGCCTCTAGCTGCTGCAAACTAACTCTAGGTGCATGCACCACTTTACACATATGATTTTACATGGCCACTGGGGAATCTAACCTAGGTCTTAGGCTTTGCAGACAAGCACCATAACCATTGAGCCACCTCTTTGGCCCTGAATGTTATCTTTTTATATAAAGAGTTCAATTACAGGGCTCAACTATCAAATGAAAGTAAAAAGAGGCCTATTGAGAAATCATGCTCTTCTTTTCCTAGCCTTGCTTTTAGCTTTTTTTAAAAAAAAATGGTAACCTTTCTTTGTCCTATAGGCTGTATTACTTCTGTTAGATTCTTATGTCATATTTCTTTGTTTTTTTAAATATTATTTTATTTATTTATTTATTTATTTATTTATTTATTTATTTATTTATTTATTTATTTATTTACAAGCAGAAAGATACTGAGAGAAAGAGACAGAGAATGAACATGCCAGGGCCTCTAACCATTGCAAATGAACTCCAGACGCATGTGCCAGTTTGTGCATCTGGCTTTATGTGGATACTGGGAAATTGAACCTTGGTCATTAAGCTTTGTAGGCAAGTGCCTTAACTGCTGAACCATCTCCCCAGCCCTTCTTTGTTTTTTACTAAACTTAAATGCAGTCTTTTTCTACATATTTGTATATATGATTATATCATTGAACACACAATGGACTGTATTAAATGAGTTATTAATAAAATTCATAAACATATCTTATCTATGCATATGAAACTTTAGTGCAGCTACTTTAAGAGCATATTGATATTAATTCATTGACTCAAAGTAGCATTTTATATGTTTATAAATGCCTCTTCTGAAAACTTCCGTAAGAAAATACAAAATTAATCCATAGTATTTTTATATCTTCATTCAGAGGAATATGCCATAGTTCAATCAGTCCCCAACAAGACTGTGACCCAGAATAATAGCATGGCTACTTTAAAGGGGAAGAAGGCAGAAGCCTGTGGGAATGACGTGCTGTAAGAAGGACTTTGCCTTGAACTTGGAAGACATGGCTTATGAAACAAAGAAAATATACTGCCTGTAAAATTGAGAATGGCCTTCAGCTGATAATTATAAACAAAATACAACAAAACATTGAATTCTTCCAACAACCGGAAAGGGTGAGAAAGCAAGGACCTCAGTACTTGAACTTCACACCCATGGATTCTCTCCTAGTGAGTAATATCAACCTGTGCAGCTGACTGACATTAACCCACTGAGGTCTGTGTTGGACTTTTGGTCTATAAAACTATAAGAATAAAAAAATGTTCCATTTTAAACCAGTAAAGTTATGCCTATTTATGCAGCCATAACTTTACTGATTTAAAGCATTAAGGGCTGAAGAGATGACTCAGTGGTTAAGGTGCTTGCCTTCAGATCCTAAGGATCCTAGTCTGATTCCCCAGCAACCACATAAAGCCAAATGCACAAAGTGACTCATGTATCTGGAGTGCTTTTGCAGTGACTAGAGGCTCTGGATTGCCCATTCTCTCTGCCTCTCTTCTATCTCTCTGCTTGCAAATAAATAAATCATTTATATCTCAGTGTTGATTGATGGTTTCCCCACATCTTTTCAGACAGAATAGACTGGGTTGCACCTTAGAAACATCAGTGTGATTTCAACATGTGGTTCTTTTCATATTAATTACATGTCTGCTTACGCTTGTGTTCTCCTAGTTCTGTTGGGGTTGCTGTCTTCTGATCAAATTCTAAGGGTTCTTTATATATGAGGATGACAACTTTACATGTGATAAAAATTGAACCTATTTTTCTCCAAAATCATTTTCCACATGAACTTAGATGTTATTGGTCTTTTCATGACTTTCTAGATTTTCTGAATTGTTGCATTAGATTGTTCTGGGCCTCCAGTTGCACAAACTACAATACCACCAAAAGCATAGAGCAATATATCTTTGAGGGCAGAAGTTAAGAAGAGAGAGAACTGTTGTAAAAACTCAGCTCAATTCCCCTTCTCACTCTCACTGTATATCATTTTCCTCTTGGCTCCTCTCAAAAGCTTTGTTGGTGAATAGCTCCTGATTCTAGGGTACATACAGCTGTGTTCTAATGTCATGGGTGCAGCAAGCAGGGCACTTTGTGCCTCATTCATCAATGAATACTTAGATTCTTAGACTGAAAACTGTCCGAGACCCAAAGTACCAGAGCACAGCCTTTAGTGTGAACACAGCCATGTGATATGCTATGGCCCTTCCCTTCGATAACACCGGTAGTCCCGGTTGTAATTACTATTGCTTTTCTGTGCCATAAAAACACAGCAAGGAGTTCTGGCTAGGGAGACAGATTTGTGTTCATATCTAGAATCTTCCCTTTTATCATTCAAGCCAGGTTTCTGATAGTGAGGAGTGGGGGCAGGGAAGAAAACCTGTTCTAATTGCAGCATCCTGAGGAGAAACAATAAACACTTCAATGATGAGAGGTGATTATCAGCAGTCTGAACAAGAAGATCAGGGTTTAAAGCCGGGCATTTCTGACAAGGATATCAGTATCAGGTTCATTAACTGCCCTTACTGCTTTCAGAATATTTTTAACATGGCAATTTGCATTAAAATGGATTTAGTGACACCATCTTCTCATTATTGTCAGTTTACATTTGGGTTCATAAACTATAATTGTAAATAAAATATGCTTTTCATTACAATGTCTATTTAGTAGAATATGGTAGGAAATTAGAGGCATAATCACGATTTAAATTATTAATTCAGTGAGATTTTTTTCAGGTGCCATATGCAGATACTTCACTGCTCATAATGAATCTGTGCATAGTGGTTAAACGCCGTCTGCATTTCTGTGCTCACCTCTCATTTCTCCTCCTCTCTTGCCTTAGAAGGGGGTTTCTCAAGCCAGCTTGATATCACCTTTACTATTATTTTCAACCCATTTCTCTTATTGAGTTTCAGAAAGACCCAATAAATGGCATCCCATTTCTGTCTCCATGTTCTGAAAATGTTGAGGAATAATAAGTAGAGTAGGTGATCAAAATATCATTCATAATCACAGATTAAGCTGGAAAGTTCATGAAGCCTGTGAGATTCCTGGTCTGTCAAGGCCACGATGGACAGAATAAACTTGCAGTCTGTTGTGAACTGAGTAATGAACATTGGGAATAGCAGGTCTTGGTTTCAGGAAATTCTCTATGTCATGTTATCTGGGAGAGCTGCTAAAATGTGATTATATCGATAACTTTTTTATGAGAAGACTGTCCTGAATTAACAAAGAGTATTTTAAATACCTCTGAAAGCATCCTTGGAAGAAAGGCAGATGTTTACACACCACACCAGAGGGCGAGAGAGAAATGGGAGCTGATAGGCAGAGTTAGCAATGACACTACTCTGCCAGCTAGGAGTTCGAGCCTGCATCCACTGGAACCTAGAAGAAGCAAGTAGGACATTCTCTCTGAGGTCTCTTAAGAAAGTATGGTCCTACATCAGTTTCCTAGTGAAACTGACTTTGGACTTTGGACCTCCAATATTGTGAAAGAATATGTTTCTGTTATTTAAGCTACTAAATTTGGAGCAATTTATTGCAATAGCCTCGAAAGAAAGAAAGAAAGAAAGAAAGAAAAAAGAAAGAAAGAAAGAAAGAAAGAAAGAAAGAAAGAAAGAAAGAAAGAAAGAAAGAAAGAAAGAAAGAAAGAAACCTAATGTGCCCTCAAAGCTTCAGGAAGTGCTGAGGATGAAGGCTGTGAAGAAGAGCTGAGGAGCTACTCATGCCCAGTTCCTGCTTCCAGATGGACCACTTGGGTGAGTCTCCACTCTGTGAGATGGTCTCATTAAAGGACAGGGAGGGGCCAGGGTATGTTTAGGGTAAATCAATCTTCATGGAGCCCCTTTTTTGGTGCATGGAAATTTCTAAATGCTATCAACTGTAATGTTGTAATAAGTTTTGGTACTAAAATATTGTGATCATTGTTACATCCAAAGATGACCATTGTAATTAATTTCAATAACATAGACTTTAGAAGGCAAGATTTACATTATATGTTAATACAAGCGGAAACATTGAAATTTACTTGTTTCCTTGCTTCACAACCACATTCCATGTTGACAATTGGAAGGATAATTGTCTTTTGTCCAGTTGTTTTTAAGTAAATTGATAACAAATTATCAAATTAGCTGCCCTTCGATATCCAGTAATACAGTGCTACCTATTGCATATATCCAACTGTATAAATATACTGTATATATTTAAACATATTGTCCCTTAATGTTGAATGAATATGTTGAAAAATTACTATATATAATACTCTAAACCTCCAAATTTTGAATATTTTCAATGACTTAAAAAGACTGATAAATCAGGGAAATGTTTGTCCAAAATCCAAAGACACATGTGATAAAAATATCACCCACTGACCTTGCCAAAAAGAAACATTATTCAGGCAGTATAAACATACTCAGTATTACTAACATCTTGTTCATGGGGCCTTTCTAATATGAGGTGTCAACTTTTATTTCTTTTAATAGGTCAGAGGAAACTACTATTTCTCAATAATATTTATTGGATGCCCACTGTTTACCAAGCATAGTTTTATGAAAAAACAAAGGCCCCAATCATGCCAGATTTGCTTTCTACTGGCTAGAGTATACTTTGGTTTAAAACCCACTTGGAACCTGTCATTTGGCATCTTCAAGCAATGAGTAGCATGCAGGTGATGAATTAAGCATGATGTTGGAACCATACAAGCAACCGAGAATGATGACTTTGCTTCTTGCAAAAACAAACTAAGTTTTGGACAAACCATGTAGCTAGGTCATTCCCTCTCACTGGTGCAAAGATTAGAAGAAATTCTAGTGAATCCTTCACAATCCCGCGCAGCTGTCTGACATTGTAGTGAATCCTTCACACTCTTTAGCTTTCCAAAGCAGCTTATCTAGGCTTTAAAGAAGCTGTTACAGGCACTGAGAAAGTCTAGTAGATTAAACATTAAACTTCATGAAAGTAAGAATTTGTTCTTCTGTTTCTCTTAGAACTAGGCAGATCCAAGGTTTGGTTTTTTTCCATTTTGTTTTCTTTTCTGACAGATGTCTATTTGTGTTTGTAGCCTATTGTATATGCTATGAATATTTATTCTTTATTCCATATTAGTTTTTTAAATATTTTATTTATTCATTTTCAAGCAGAGAGAGAGAGAGAGAGAGAGCACCAGGGCCACCACCTTGTGGGTCTGGCTTATGTGGGACCTGGGGAATTGAACCCGGGGCCTTAGGCACTGGAGGCAAGTGCCTTAACCGCTGAACCATCTCTCCAGCCCCATATTAGTTTTTTATCTCTTCAAAATATTTTAAGCACCTTTGGGGAGTTTGATTATTATTATCTTATATTATTTTTAAGGCATTATTCATAGCCCAGTTTGGTCTGGAAATTACAATATAGTCCAAGCTGGCCTAGAACTTGTAATCATACTGCTTTGCCTTTAAAGTGCTGGGTTTACAGACAAGTGATACCACTGTTTTATGTATTCTATAGATTTAGTAACATTGAGTATGCATGTAGAAAACTTATGATTTAATAGTAGTGGCAAAAGAAAATGAGACTGGCTAGAAAGAGAGAAAGATGTGTGTATGAATAGAGTCAGAGATGAAAAAGAGAGGGAAAAGGAGAAAGAAGGGAGAGAATACAATATTGACCTAAAGATCTTGAAGTAAAAAAAAAAAAGAATTCATGTTGCTTAACCATTGTTTAAACACACACACACACACACACACACACACACACACACACACACACACACCTTATAAGCGAATCTGCCTTTTGATTGGTCACTGTGATATCATTTGCAAATCTGTAAAGAAATGAATTAGGACAATTGTGTATGATTTTTAAGTGCTATTAAAGAGGAAATAATTTCTTCTAATCAACAGTATATGCCACATGATTTTTAAGGTTAAAAACTCAACTAAAAATAAGTATTCCTACTGCTAATCAAATCTAAGCAGATAAACAAAGAAATCTGTATTTTGATATGATATGCACTCATATTTTTTCCTCTCAGAATTCAGTTCTTATACATCTTTAGTACATTGTCTTTCCTCCATAATTCTATTCAAAGAGTTGTATAATTTTTATGCAGATGCAAAAAGTAGATTAAAATAGTCTTCTGTAACTAAAAATATTTACTACATTAAATTAGTTTTTTACTTTGGAGGTTACAGGGAAAAAAAACATAGAAGATTCCTGAACAAAATTATACAAGTTATATTCAGTTAATTGCTATACCATGTTCATGGAAAAATATGTTTGATTTAGAGAAAATGCCAGCTTTCATAATTATTGTTTCCTATTCTTGTTCATGTTTCTGTAGAACAGAAAAAAAAAGTTTTTCTGGCATCTTATGAAAGTACAAAGAGCCCAACAAGCCACTTCTGGAGAAGATGATCATGGAAGAACGTTGTGTATTGGATGGGAAGACTTATTTGAAGCAGAAGCAATAAAGACATTGTGACATTTGTTCAGAGAGTTACATATAGACCAGTGGAAGTAAAAAATCCCAAAGCAACATAATTCATATAGGGGAATTTATTGTGGAGTAAAAGGATTCTAGAACAAATGGAACTTGAATAAGTGTCTGTCTGTCTAAAATTAGGGGTAATGAGACTCTCCTATTTATACATTATTTGTGAGAAAAAATGTAATCATGAAACAATAGAACATTTTGGTATTTGTTTTATTATGAAATCCATGTTTTTATGCTATGCTATAAAGTGTCTTTTGTATTACAATTCTCCCACTGAATCATTTAATTTTTGCTTACTGAATTATTTGAGAAGTTATGACAGCTAGTACATCTTTGTTCTTTGTCACTTATATTAATCATTTATTACATGAACATCTAAGGTTTCATCTAGTTAAACATTCTTTTTGGAAAGAATGGGTTTTGTATCTTCTGATTATCTTCATGCGATTTTGCATTTTTCTTCTTTTCCTGTAGTTCTTTGTTTCTTTATGTCTTTATAGTATAAACAGCTCATGTTAAACTTATTTAGTATAAAGATGAAGCATTCTTAATGTACTTTCTAAAATTTCCTTATACTTTTTACATAGTTTTTCCAGATTTTTTCAACATAGTATTATCTTCTTGAATGTTTGACCATGTACTCCAAAAATATTAAGAACCTTGACTTCTTTTTATAGCTATGAAACATTCAAAAGATGAACAATGTTAACTTATACTTGGAGAGAATCAATTATCTTGATTACTAAAATTTGAACCCTCAAAAATGAGTCCTTGGGGCCTCGGGGCTGCTCAGTGATGATGTGCTTGTCTTGTATTGTAAGGCCCTTGGTTCCATCCTCAGCACAGGAATCTGGGAGAGAACAGTCATTTGTGCCAATGGAGAATGATGTGGTGAATATTACATTTCCTAGGTTCAAAATAAAGTATTTCCACACTAGTTACAATGTTAAGAAATGTGAAGCATGAACCTTCAACTGATTTTTCTGATTTAAGGTCATTTCCTTAGTTGATGAGGAAAATAAGTCAGAAAGAATTAAATCAGGAAGGAAGGAAATGGGTGTGAAACATTTTAATCTTTGAGTCAGTCGTAAAGGCTTTTTAAGGAAACCTCATAACTTTGTAGAATACAAATTCATAAGTTTTATGTTTGATTATTGCTTATTACATAATTAGGTTTTGTTCTTTATTTTACTAGCTCACAAATATTCAGCAAATGATTCATTTTTCTCAAAACTGAAGAAATATTATTGTAATCAACAAGTTTTGGGGATCATTCTACAAATGTTTTGGTTTTTCTTCCATGTTCCCAGGGACTAAAAATTCTTTCAACATCTGTAAATTTTTTGTTGCTGTTGTTTTCAAGTTCAGAGTTGCCTTTTCACTTCTTGGTACCAGTATTGTGCCACTAATGGTTAGAAGTGAGTGGTAGGGACAGACCATGTAGTGCTGCCTCATTCTTTCATATTAGCCATCTTGAAAATCAGATATCTTTTTTTAAAATACTTTATTTTTTATTTATTTGAGAGAGAGAAAGAGATAGGCAGACAGAGAAAGACAGAGAGAATGGGCACAACAGGGCCTCCAGTCACTGCAAATGAACTCCAGACACATGAGCCTTCTTGTACATCTGGCTTTACATGGGCACTGGGGAATTGAACTCACGTCCTTCTGCATTGCAGGCAAATGCCTTAACCGCTAAGCCATCTCTTCAGCCCTTGGAAGTCAGATTTCTGTGTGTGCTTTCTCATTTCTGTATGACTTATCATGATTTTGGTTGTCTACTATCACTCAATTAAACCCATTCATGCAAGCAGCTCCGTTCTGTTTGACCTTAGGCTGTGTTCTATCCAAGTGGGGGTGTTATATGTCTTCTATTCTACTTTACCCCAATTCCAAACAGTGCAGGTTTTGTGAAAGTATTTGTTGTAGGAATGAATATGCGATCCCATTTGAACTCCTCTTCAGCTTTACTGACAAAGCTCTTTGCACTCGTTTTTATAAAAAAAAAAGTTTTATTTATTTACTTGTAAGCAGAGAGAGATAGAGGAGAGACATGCAGAGAGAATGGGCACACCAGGGACCCCAGACTTTGCAAATGAACACCAGATGCATGCACCACTTTATGCATCTGCCTTCACATGGGCACTGGGGAATCAAACACAGGTCATCAGGCTCTTCAGGCAAACGCCCTAACCACTGAGACATCTCTCCAGCCCTATACACTCTTTGTATTCTTTTGCATTCTCTCCTATCTTCACAGTCAAATATTTGCAACATTGTATTACAGGTCCATTTTCTTCCCATTTTCCTTAACAATGGCATCCAAAACCATGGACTTAACTACTATGTAATTACTTATGGCTTCTAAATCTCTCTCCAACCCAGGTGTCTTTATCAAGCAGGCTAGTTGGTACATCAAGCAAGATTGCTAAAATATCACTAACTGCATTATCTGGAATATTTGTTTTGAAATGTTGATCTCTTTCTTCTCCATACTACACAAGGGTATCTGGGGTTGAGTTTGGAAATTAGAATTAACTGTAAGTGTTAGAATTTTTTCTACACGTTTTAGATGTAGAATTGGCTAGAAGGAAGATGAAAGTGCCAATACTAGCAATCTGGTTGTTACTACATATGTATTGAAGGGGAAGTGATCATTATAGGGAAAATACCACGAGGTATTGTGGCAATCTGGGCCACAGAAGATGAGGAGGAAGCCCAAACCATGTCCCAAGAATGTGACTCCTCTTAGTAACTCCATTATGGTATACTTCAAGTACTTGTCTCCTCCGGTGTGAATTATACCAGGATGATCATCATGAGAGAAAGGAAAGGAAGAGTGAAAACAGATCATGACATTTATTGAATACCAAAAATGTGTAAAGCTGTCATTGTGCTCCACAATTATCCCACAAGGAAGGGAACAACTTCCAAACAGATTTTCTCCTTCTGTTGTTCTTTATGCAGTCCCCCTGGCAGGCAGGTTTGGTGTAGAAAATACAATCACTAGCTAAGGAAAATAGCTCATTGGTAGAGTGCTTACCTAGTATATGTAAGGGTCAATCTGAAGTATCATAAAAGAAAAGAAAAGAAAAGGTTAGGTGATGCCTCCTTCTCTCCTGCCCATCATGGCACTCAGAATAAAGTCTGAGCTGTTTTGCCAGGGCTCCTGCTTCTCTGACTCCTCCATTCTTCATCTGACTGGTGACCTCTTGCACTGCAATTTTGCCACCTTTGGTGCTATGTGTGTGTGTGGTGGAATTTGTCTATTTCTTGTGGAGGTGAAGGTCTAACTTCATTTGATGCCTTCCCTTATGTCCCAGTCTAAAAGAATGCACAGCTTCTCTCCCATCAGCCTCTACACCCTCACCATTCCATATTCCCTGATGGTATCTCCTTTCCTCACTGACTGATTTTCATTGGCCCTGCCTTCCTGCACATTTCAGTCACTTCTGTTGTAAAGCACTTATGATGGCCCAGGATCCTGACCCACATGAAGTGCAGAAAGCTGTGATTTGGGTATGGAAACAACAAAGAGAATATGTTGCTATCTCAGTCATTATTTATCAAGGTGAACATTCTAAAAATCATATTTCTTTTTTTAAAAAGTAAAAAAAAATTCAAGGGATCTAAAAACAATTTTAGGTGTCCTGTGTTCAAACTAAGAAGTGAATGTTAGTCTGAAATTTACCCATTGAAGCCTTACTCAGCATCATATTCAAGAAATTGTAGGCATTTCAAAATTGAAGGTGGTTATTCATTAGGTACCTATGCCATACTCCAAGTGCATAAATATTCAACTATTCCTGTGAATCATGTATTTGTCTTTGTATAGTGGAACATATAATGTATTCATATGTAACTGTTAATAAACCATTACATCTTGTTTAGAATAACTTTTTACAGAAGTAATTTAATAGAAAATTGTAGCAAAGCATACAGTTCCTTAGTCGACAACACTTTGAAAACAATCTTGGGAGGAAAAAAATCAACCACGATTGTCTAAGTTCAGCCTCTTATGGACAGCTGTGAACCATGGAAAACCTAGGCTTTCCTAAGTGTGGCATAGATCAGTCAATGGAGTGGAAATCCTACCTGACTGCAAAGTGCTTAAACATCGCTGCTCTCCATCTCTCTTGAGGTAGCGGATTGTGATTTCGCTGTGAGGGAAGAGGCTGATGCACAGTTGTAGATTGGAAACATATGGGTCTCGTTTCAGAGCCAGTGAGACTAAGGAGTTAATTGTGTATACATGTCAGTCATCATCAGTCAATCAGGCAACTAATACCTTTAGGGGTCATGGATCTGACAGGACTGAAGTTGATGGGAAGCTGACAGACCAATGCCTGATACCTAGATAACAGGTTGTGTGAGGCAAACCATTTCTTGCTTGTACAGATGGCAGAGGACGCGTAGCTCCTGGGTATTCCTGGCAGCTCCGTAGTGGCTGTCTTTCAGAGAGCAGCAAAGACAACATTCTTGCTCTTGCTATGCAACGAACAATCACCAGGCCATTTCCTACAGGACCAGAGTGTGAATTGAGTCTCATCTGCTACAGTCAGAAGGGACCGCAGGGCTCACCTAAGCCAACCCCACATCTAATCAAAACAGAACAGGAGACCTTGGGTCAAGGGCATAGCTGTGTTCAGAACCAGTTTCTAACTCACAAACTAATCTCTCCCTCTTTTTTAAAATTTGTAAACCAAGAGACAGAGAAAGAGAGAAAGAGAGAGAGAGAGAGAGAGAGAGAGAGAGAGAGAGAGAGAGAGAGAGAGAGAGAGAGAGAGAGAGAGA
>PVHP010013555.1:0-40623 GCA_004024765.1 Zapus hudsonius
CACACATCCCCTTCCAACCTGCCCCTGGAAGTTGGCAGTAAACTTAACCCCAAGCCAGGCGTCATGGCTCACACCTTTAATCCCAGCACTTGGGAGGCAGAGGTAGGAGGATCAGTGTGAGTTCAAGGCCACCCTGAGACTATGTAGTGAATTCCAGGTCAGCCTGGGCTAGAGTGAGACCCTACCTTAACCCCTCCCCCAAAAAAGAAGCTCAACCTTAGGGTGTGTGTGCTCAAAAATTCACAAAAGGGCTGGAGAGAGATGACTCAGCAGTTAATGCACTTGCCTGCATGACCCAAGTTTGATTTCCCCAGGACCCATGTAAAGCCAAATGCACAAAGTGGCGCATGCATCTGGAGTTCATTTGCAGTGGCTGGAGGCCCTGGTGCGCCCATTCTCTCTGTCTCTCTTCCTGAGCTGGGATTAAAGATGTGCACCATCATGCCCGGCAAAAAGTTTTTTTTTAAATTAAAAATAAAAATTCTTGGGAGACTAGAGAGTTGCCTCAGAAGCTAAAAAGCACTTTCTGCACAAGCATGAGGGCCTGAGGGGGCCTGAGACCACCTGAGTGAGCTTGATTCCCCAGAACTCATGTGAACAGCTGGGCATGGCCATACACATCTGTAACCCTAACCCTATGGGAACTAGAGACTGGACAATCACTGGGGCTCCCTAAAATGGCAAGCAGTTTCTCCAGAATTCACAAGAGACTCTTTTTTTAAAAAAAAATTATTGAGTTTATTTGGGGAGAAATGACAAATCGTGGAGTTTAAGGGGAGTTGGGATCTGGGAAGGAAGGTCAGAACACGTTGTCATGTGGAAAACATTTAAGAAAGATGGAAGTTTAGGGAGCAAAGCCGCGAGCACGTGAAGAGCTACGAGAAACTGAGGCTTCAAGGAAGGATTAGAGCGGCCGCGAACACGTGGACGGTGAGATCTAGAAGGCACATGGCGATCGCTGTGTGCTTTCCCTGGAGGGAAATTAGAGAGTAAACTGTGAGAGCTTAAGGAAGGACATCTGAGGGAAATACCCAGCAGGATCACTCATGGCATCTACCTCATGCTTTCCCGTGGAGGAAGCTAAGGGAAGGTTAGGGAGAGCGCCCACATGGAGATCCAGGGTGAAACATATGCAGGTGGATTTAGAGACCATAGAAGGTGTGATTAAGGGAAAAGTTGCCCAACATAAAATAGAGACAAGCGGAGAGACTTCGATCAAGAGACAGGGCTGTTTTCCCATCTCCATCCAACCAGGCTGCTGGGTGGGGTGAGGACGAAACTCTTGTGGGATCCATGGCACACAGGGTAAGAGCTGATCACACGGGGGTCTCCGAAGGGAAAGAGAGGGCTAGAGAAAGAGGGCAGGGGCCATCACCTTGATAGTGAAGAGAGGCCATCTGAAGGCAAAATGTGAATAAGCAATGGAGGAGGACATCTGATGGTCTCAGTTGGCTCCACGGGTCACAGGTGTGATGCACAGGGCATTGCATCAGCACATGTGCGCGCGCGCGCGCGCACACACACACACACACACACACACACACACACACACACACAAATCAAAGTAACATCCAGAAAATTCACAAGTTCTTTAGAATTAAACAGCAATATTTATGAGCTCTGGGTTAAAGAAATCCACACACATTTGCTCTTTTCTGATTTTTGGCTAGTCTTAAGTAATGTGTCCATAGCAACAGGTCACGTGGGATTCCAGTACAATGTTTAATGAGATGATGGGCTTGAATGCAGGGGTCTCTCAGCATCATTGAAGCTGCCTTGGAAATGCCCCAGCTTGCCAAGTGATCTTACTTCTTAGAGGTTAAAGGTGGTTCAGGGTGATGGGCCATGTGTGTGTGTGTGTGTGTGTGTGTGTGAAGCTGACATGGGGTGTCTTGTTTGATTGCTTTCCATCTTATTTATTGGGACAGAACCACTTGAACCCAGAGCTTGCTGATTTGGTCAGTCTAGCTGGCTCTGCAGATCTCCTGTCTCTGCCTCCTGAGCGCTGGGATTACAGGTGGATCACTACACTTGCCCAGCGTTTATGTTAGTGCTGAACATCCAAACTTAGGTTTTTATGCTCTGTCCAGGAAGCCCCTCACCTTAGAGGTTTTTACAAAATGGTTATTTCTTTTTGGTGTGTGTGTATATGATGAGTGTGTATTCATGTGGGTGTGCACACAGCACGCAAGCATGTGGAGATAGGAGAACAACTTTGAAGTGTCTCTTAGTCTTACCTTCTACCTTTGAGATGGAAGATCTCATTCATTGCTCCTTTTGCCAGGCTAGCTGCTCCTTCCCCCAGTTTTGGCAGATTCTCCTGTCTCAGCCTCCTTTATGTCCCTCGGGGCATGGGGCACATCAGGGATCACAAATGCTGGCCAGAGCACTTGGCTTTGTCCGTGAGTGCTGGGGATCTGAACCAAAGGGAGTCCTCATGCTTAAGGGACCAGTGCTTTACACACCCACGGAGCCATCTCCCCAGCTCCTGCACCTAAGTTTTTTGGATTGTACCATTTGTGCTCCAGGATGCTCCCACCCCCAGAGTGGGAGAATTGATTAGACTCCCCAAGCCGGTTCCTGACTGGGGACTAGCTGGGTCTCAGGAGTTTCCACCACAACAGTGACCTGGAGACTATGGAAGAGCAGCACCCTTTGGTCCTGAGGGAGTCAACACAGAAAGGTGCAGGGCTGCCCCAGAGCACGTGTGTATGTGGGGGGGAGGGGAGGGGAGAGGGGAGTCCCTAAGACTTGCTGCCTTCCTTCCTCTGTCTCCAGCATCTGTGTTGCCCCTCCCCCAACCAGCCGAGCCTTTCCCTCCCACCCAAGGGCCTCACGGTCTGGAGGGTGTCTGCAGCTTTAGCCCATGTCCAGCAGAGCTCCTGTCCACCACCTCTTCATAGACTAATGGGGGTGGGACACAAGCCCCCTGGCCACCCAGAAGGTCCAGTGACCCAGTCCTGGCCTCCCAAATCCGACAATATTAGAAAGGATTTGTGTCCCCGATGAATAATGCAAAGTTAAATTACATCCGCTCCAGCTTAAATTTTCATATTCTGATTTCTCATCTCCATAAAGAATTTCCACTCGTGGCTTCTCGGGATGGCCTCTGCCAGCTGCGCTCTGCTTCTAATGAAATTATTCCTCTGTGGGACCGAGGTGGGCTGTGGGGCGGCCCGCCTGCTGGGGGAAAAGGTAAAAGGCCAGAGTTCAAATTATTTATCTCCTAATAACTTAACACAACATGTGCATTGTGTGTGTCAGGGGCCGGCAGGGCCTCACGGCAGGCAGCGGATCTGTAAGCAGGCAGGAATGGGAGGGCCTACCACAAGGGCACAGCAAGGGCAGACATGTCTGCTGAGATGGGGACCCCAATAGACTCATCAGGAGGGGTGGGGTCCCTGAGCTCTGATTTCATAGTGCCCTTCATAAAATTTGGAATGTGGCCGTTTTAATCCCGGCACTCAGGAGGCAGAGGTAGGAGGATCACTGTGACTTTGAGGCCAGCCTGAGACTACATAGTGAATTCCAGGTCAGCCTGGGCTAGAGCCAAACCCAACCTCAAACCTCCCCCCCCCAAAAAAAGGGAACATGAACAGCAGCTTCCTGGGACAACTGTGGCCACTGCCCCCTGCTAAGCCAAGGGCTGCTGGTGTCTGCTGAGGTGGGTCTTGCTCCAGACCTGGAATTCACTATGTAGTCTCAGGTGTCCTCAGACTTCCTGCCCAGGCCATGAGAGAGCAGATGTTCAAGAAATGCTGGAGAGATTGCTCAGTGGTTAAGGCACTTGCCTCTAGTGCCTAAGGCCCCTGGTTCAATTCCCCAGGACCCACATAAGCCAGACCCACAAGGTGGTGGCCCTGGTGTTCTCTCTCTCTCTCTCTCTCTCTCTCTCTCTCTCTCTCTCTGCTAGAAAATGAATAAATAAAATATTTTTTTTAAAAAAAAGAAATGCAGGAGGAAGAAAGTGACCCAACTGAGCAGAAGTACAGGGAGGAGGGAGACCTCAGCCAAACAGAGTTAGAATCCAAGACAGGCAAGGCTCTTGGTTGCCCACCAAAACTAGATGGTAAGACATTTACTGTTGAAGACACCACATGCTTCAGTTTCCAGACACCAGAACTGAGCTGGAGGCCTCCTTCCTGATGGCTACCTGCCACACTGTTGGAAAGTGCTACATAGCCTGCTGGGGGAGAAAAGTCCTCAACAGTCTTAACCAGCAAGAACCCTGCAAACTACACACTGGCCAGCCAGGAAAGATATGCCATTAGTGTATATAGTGCAGTTAGTCTGTTATGGGCAACCAACTGCTCTCTGATTGGATTTGAGGCCCACTCCACTAGAGAATTCATGCCTGGTACTGAAAATTTAGTCAAAAGTCTATGGCTGAAAAGCTCTCAAGTCCCAGGGAGGAAGCTACTACTGTTATATGATTAGATATATTATACCCACCAAATTGCTCATATATTAGTGTTGCTCTCACTTTTGGTTAGAAACTTTTTTGGGGGGTATTTTGAGGTAGGGTCTCACTTTAGAATGGCCTTAAACTCATAGTGATCCTCCTGCCTCTGCCTCCCAGGTGCTGGGATTAAAAGTGTGCGCCACCATGCCCGGTCTAGAGAAATTTTTCAGATTGTGGTTATTACTGGGGAAACTCAAAACCTGTCACTGTGCTGAGAAGTGACAGTTAGTTGAGTGTTCAGCATTAAATAAGGCATCCTTAGCACATCCTTCAAGGCTCAAGGACCATGGGGGGAGCAAGGGGGGAGGTGACAAAAGAATGTAAGAGCCAAGCGATGGGGAGGATTGCTTTGGAGTGCTACCTCCTGGACACAAAGTGGCTGGTGCCTTCATGACCTCCCAGCAGCTCTCTTTAGGTGGGTTCTGGGGAATCAAACTCGGATACTTTCTGCTTTGCAGGCAAATGCCTTAACCACTGAGCCATCTCTCCAGCTCAGCAGCTTTCTTTACCTACACAAGACCTGCATGGTACTGGGCCCGTTAACATGCCGTCATGGATTATGGAGGAGGAAAAACATGATGTCGACATGGAAGAGGAACCAATTGGAAAGAGAGGGCTCAGGGGAAAGGTAACAAGGAAGAGAGGAACAAAAAAAAATAATGAGAGGGGATTATGACCAAAATTCATTATGTATATGTATGAAGATTGTCCATAAAAAGTTTTTAAAAGTAGGAAACAGAGGTATGCAGGTAAATATTATATTTGTTTTGAAACAATATAACTAGATTTGTCTTGATAGACCAAATAATAAATGAAATTATTTTGATGGGAAAAAAGAAACCAAGGCAGGCAAATGGGAAGAGGCCCCCAGGGGTGGGCCAGTGACCCTGGGTGGGAGGCTATGAATGGACCAAGAAGGGTAAGTAGGAGAGATGCTCAAGGCAGGGAGTGGGGGGGGGAGGAACAGAGGGGTACCCAGATCTGGAAGAGGACGCCTGGGGATCAGGACAGGCCTGGGGATCCTGAGCCCAAGACAGATGATCTTAAATAAACCTTGCAGGTTAAAGGGAGTCAGAGATCACACTTCTCCCAGGTGTTTCCAGCCTCCCTGGGCCTCAGTGGCTGTCCCTCTGGGTCCCACAATGGCTACCTTCTGGGGTCCCACAGCTCGCAGCTATTCCTTGGGGGCAGAAAGGCTCTCACCAGGTTGGGCATGTCCTGCATCTTGGTTCATGCACCCCAGACTGCTGCCTCCCAGGATCATGCTGGTGGTCCCTCACTTTGTACTCACGGTCACTTAATCTGTGTGAGTGGCAGCCCCCAATATATCTCCACGTATTGACCAGCTTTGGGCTGATAGAAGTTCAAACTCACAAGGTCTCGCTCTTTGACCCCCAAATAGGGTATGAATCTCAATCGAATAGACTGATATTCACACTTGCTTCTCCTCCGGGCCCGAGGCTGCGGGAAAATCAATGAAGTGTGCTGAAGACTCACGATTTATAGAACGCCTGCCATTTTAATATTAGAATAAATGTTATATTGCATGGGGGGAGGGGTCACAAGGCAAATATTTCTTAGAGAGCCGTTTCTGTTAGAAATGATGTGCGTGGGATTTTATGAAGTCAAATTTATAGTCCTCATTTAGGCTTATAATTTAAAACTCCTGATGAGATAGACATTAAGTAGAGTGCTTTGGGTGGGGGGGCAGGGGCTGGACAAGTGGGAGGTCTTCGAGCCTGCAGAAAAACACAGCTTCTGGGGGTGTAGGAGAAAGGGGGGCAGCTCTGCTATGGCCTGAGCAGATGGACATGGGGGGCACAGCAGGTGCAGAGAGCCAGTCTCAGCTGAGGAAAGCAGGTGACTTGGCAGAGTGGCCCAAGCGTCTTCTCCCTGGGGTGTCAGGGCTTCATTCCTGGAGCACCAGGCCTGACACAGCAGAACTCAGAAGGCAAGCCCACTGCAGGTGGCCTGTTCACACAGCTGGCATGTCCAAGAATGCATGCACACACCTACTCCCTCACCTCAAGAGGGCACATGTACACTTGGCCACAGCACACACAAGTGCACATAGGCATCTACATGCATCCACACAGGCATGTACAATGCTTGTGCATGTATATATGCCCATCTAGGTGCCCAGACAGGCATGCACACATGGGCAAGCACACACATAGATGTGCACACAAATAGGCACACACACACGTGCGTACATATGCATACACACAGGCATGCACACACACTTTGCTCCTCTCCTGCCTTTGCTAGGCCCCATTCACCTCAAAGCTGTTCCTCCCATTTTTCCTGCTGGAGATCCTTTAAGCCTAAGCATCCATCCCGGAGGGGCTCAGAGTCACCTTGTCCTGGCCTGTCACAGGAACACTCAAAGCAGACACACTCGCAGGAAAGCTACTCAGCCCCAGGGCCAAGTACTCTTCTGTGGAAGTGGCTCCCTCCAGAAAAGAGCTGCACGGTCAAGTCTACCACAGCAGAAGCAGATAACCACCTGAAAAGAAGGGGGAGGCCAGAGTGTCGGTCCCCAGCGGGTGTTCCCATAGGTGAAAGAAAGAGAACCAGAAAGCCATGGTCAGGACCCCAGAGGGTCTTTTCAGGGAACTTGTCCCCAGCTAGCAAGACCCTTCCAAAGGCCGTCTGCTGGAGACTGGTCAGGGTCATCCATTGACCCTCAACTTCCCTGTGACTTGAAGCACGGCTCTGCCCCTTCAGGCCTGTTTGCCCAGGTGTAACTAGAAAGGTTTAGCCATGTATCCTTCCATGCCTGACAGTCAGAAACTATGACTCCAGGCCCAGGCTGACTCTGGAACCTTCTGAAGGGTCAGTTCAGATGGGCCATGATCCCTTTAGGTTTGTACAGGATACATGTAGCAGAGACTATGTTAGTCCCTGGAACTGGAGCATCCCTGCTCTCTGGAATAGAGTTCTCCATGAGGCTGGAGGCTGGGGCTGACATTTCCAGAGGGGTAGACAATGCTGTACCCGGCAGTATTGGTTTTCCTCCTAAGAAGTACCATCTTTCCCAGGGGAAATGCAGGCGGCTGTGGAGGTGGCTCTAGGAGGGCAGGCGATCCAAGGTAGCCCAAGGGGTCAAGTATGGGATGGAGGCAGGCAGCCCTCAGCCCTCAACTGCTCCGCTCTATCTGTGGCTTGAGAAAAGCTGGAGCCTGGTTCTGTGGGCACTGACCACTCCCCCTTGGGTCCAGCACAAGTGTCCAGCGGGAGAAGCCCACACACACAGCTAGGAAAGGGGCTTCTTACTACCACAGGGTGATCTCCCCCTCCCAGCATTCCTTCCCTCTCCAATGTCATCAGGCTTATACAAGCAGCAATGGGAGGGGGGGTCCTTGCTCCAGCCCTGCCCCAGTGGTCAGGGCTGACACTGCTATGTGAGAAGCAGGAAGAGTGTGTGTCACAAGTGCCAAGAAGAAAAGACACAAAATGTGAGTGGAAAGCCTAGGACAGGGCCAGCAGGTTCACCATGTGAACATAACTCACACGGTCCCATCCCTGCTCCTCTCTCTGGACACCACCTGCAAGTGGAATTCTCTCTCCTTTGGGATAATCTTCAGAGAATGTTACCCCCACCCTCTGAGGGTTTCTGGTGTTCTGCTGGTGGGCCAGGGCTCCCCAGACTTGGCTGAGGCCCCACTGAGGAGAGGGAACCCCTGGCGTCTCTAGCACCTTGCCAGCCCCTCCCTGCGCCCACAAAGCACTGTCCTCACTGCTCTAAGCTGCTGGTAGCACTTTAATCACCAGTGCCCAGGCGCTGGCCTGGGAGCTGCGGCTGTGCGGCCCCTGTAATGAGATGATGCTACGTCCTGAGCTTTCCTCCATAAACCCTTGCCCACTGCCCACGGCGCCGCCTGGGGTGGAGCAGGCATATTTTACATTTTCAACTTTATTAAAGGAGTGGGCCGAGCTGGAGAGGCTGCCTCCTCTCTGTGGTCCATTCTGCCCCCGGAGGCGATAAATCTCCAAGCCTATGATTTGTGGCTCTGCGCTCCCAATAAATTAAATCTTTCTCGATGAAAAGGTTGGAGCTCCAGGCTCAACACGGGTCACCGTGTTTGTCCAAAGCAAGTGGCTGGGAGGTAGATGCAGGGTTTCACCATGCCGCCTACCTCACCAGCATCCTCCTGCAGGCAGCTGGCTAACTCAGAACCTGGGGACGAGGGACAGAGAGGACACCTGATTGATCCTCATACAGAGTCAGGCTCTCTACCATAAGTGCCCCTTGGACAGGGCCATCGTTTCCTTTGCATCCTTCACCACCAGTGGCTATTTTGGCTCTTGGTCTAAAGATTCCAGTCCCCACAGTAGAGAGGAAGTAAGCCATGCAGAGGTGTGCCATGCTGGGGGGGGGGTTTGTGTTGAAGAAGCCCTGTCTGACCAGCCGTAGTGGGACATGCATGGATGGATGTGGGGTTCCTTGCAGCTCATTCTTCGTGGCTTCCCAGGCTGCTCTGGGCCTCTGTTGTCTGTGAAAGGAGCTGGGACCATGCGTGCTTGGCCACAACAAATGTGCTCTAAGGCTAGGACCGAAGATGACCAGTGGACGCTAGCCTCCTGGTCCTGCCAGCCGACCCCTAGTCTCACTGGTGGGTGTTGGCATCCAGGACAGGTTGGCTCTATGCAGCAGGGATCAAACTGTGTTCTCTCAGACCAAAAGAAGACCATATCTGGCAGGGTTGAGCTCACTGCCTTTCTAAGGGGGTGCCATCAGTGTGGGGGGGGGTGCAGGTGGGGAGGGTGGTGGGATGACAGTATTCTAGGAAATCATTTAAAACTTTTAACCCAGCGTCTAACCATCTGAACTAATAACTGCAAATCTGTGTCAGGAACCAAAAGGCACGAACTGCATTTTGGAACAAAAAGATTTATGGCCTTAGTTAACACCTGATCCCAAGGAAAGTGCCCAAGAAATTGCTCTGCTCAGAGCAGTCTCTGAGTCCAAGGAAGCTGAGGCCCTGGTCCAGGAACCAAAGTCAATACCACCCAGCCCAGTGCTCCTGTTCCAGGTGGTGGGATTGGGCTGGGGTCTGGGAAACCACATTCCTGCCGGGCAGGGGCTTAGGTGCTGGCACCAGAGACAAAAGCCCTAACCCCAGCTTCCTCCGACTCAGGTTGCAAAGCCATTACGCTGATGAATCCAATCGCTTCCAAAGCTCTCTGGCCTCTCTGGCTGATTGCATTCAGCAGCCCCTCCTGCAGGCCCCTCGGAAGTCCCGACTGTTTATTCTCTTTGATCCAGCATGGGGGTGAAGTGGGGGGCATCTCCGGTCACCCTGGCCTGTGGAGGGCCAGCATGGGAAGGGGAGGGGGCCAATGGACATTTAATTGCCACAGGTGATCTTGGCATTGATCCTCACATGGTCAAAACAAAGGCACACCTTTGTCCCCTTGTCTGTGTGGAGCTCTGGGAGGGAGGGGAGGCAGGAGGAGGCCAGGTGATGGTCGGGAGCATTTGCTTCAAACTTTCGGGAAGCCAGGGGTACATCTCCCACCACCAGCTGCCCCAGCTAGACCACAGGGAACACACTCAGGGAGGCGGCCCAGGAAGACTCCTCCTCAGCATCTGTTATACCTGTCATCTTTCCTACCTGTGTTAGCATTGAACCAGGTCTGCCCAACACACAGGGATCACAGCTGGAGCAGGCATACCAGCCCCCAGCAAGTCGCAATGGCCCTGCCGCCTAACCCCCACTCCCTGAATACCAGTTTCTCTGTCCTGTTTGCCACTCAGTCCTGCCTGTGCACCTCTAGGAACCTGGCTCTTTTGTAAGGTCCTAGCCACAGAGCCTCTGTACCTGCTAACTCTGCTAGAACATTCTTTTCCACCGGTGCCCTGAGACCCCTTTCTCAGGTGTGGCACAAGCCTGTGAGGATGCTCAGGCCTCGTGAGAGGGTGGAGGGGTCTGGGGACAACAAGGGGGTGAGGGACAGAGCAGAGCTGGAGTGGATCACAGCCAAGCTCAAAGGGGACAAGAACACTGACGGACCGGGCGTGGTGGCGCACGCCTTTAATCCCAGCACTTGGGAGGCAGAGGTAGGAGGATCACCGTGAGTTCAAGGCCACCCTGAGACTACATAGTGAATTCCAGGTCAGCCTGGGCTAGAGCGAGACCCTACCTCGAAAAACCAAAAAAAAAAAAAAGAACACTGACGGATGGATTTCAAGGCTACAGGTCTATATAGGCATGCCCTGGGACTTGCCCAGGTCGGGTAGGGTCCTCCCTGCTGCCTCTTTCAGTTCCAGATGGTTACAATATCCCTTGGCTTGTGGTCACATCTGCTTCTGTCACTTCATGACTGTGTGTCTCTGACATCTCCCTAGGCCTGTCCCTTTCAGGACACTTGTAAAATTAGGGCTGGGACTCATCCCAAGAGCCCATCTGAGTAGTATCTGCAGAGATCTTTTCTCCAACAGGACTGGGGCTTGGCTACATCTTAGGACAGGAACCACTGAGCACACTGGGTGGGAGCCAGGAGTCTGCTGTGTGGTGAGCAGGGGTGGGTCTCACCAACTCCCATGACACCGTCTTTGCTTAGAGCAATGGTGGGGAAAGCCTAACAAACCAGGTGGGAAGCTGTACTAAAGGGCTTTGGGGAGATTCTGCCTGCTTCTTGGGCCTGGGATTCTGGACTCCATGCTCTAGCTCCTCCCCTTCTCCAAGCCAGATGGGCCTAGGACAGGACAAGGAAGCTGAGGTCAGTTACAAGTCCCTGCCATCTCAAGCAGGTGCCTTGGTCTCACCCTGTTAGATACCCTGAGCCCTACTGGAGGCTGTTTCTGATCCTGGTCAATTCCCAGCTGACTGTCAGAGGCCTGCCCTGGCCTTTTCTTTCCCACCAGTGCACCAGTGCTAGGCTGGCCAGAGGAGCCAAGGACCAGCTCAGCCCCACCTTGCACCTTGCCCACCGAGGCAGAGTGATTTCTGACCCCACAACCCCCACGCTCAAACCGTTTGCAAGTTCAGTCACCTGCTCACTATGAGAAAGTGTCCCTCTCCCAGCAGTGTGTGAGTGTGCCACCTCACTCTCATGGGGGCTTCCAAGCTCTGACACCCCTGTACCTAAAGGATCCAGGACCCTAGATGCCACGGCAGGCTCCCTTCACAGTCTCAGCAGTGGGTACCATGCCCTATTCAGTCATAGAAGCAAGACCATTTGCTCAAATTCATATGGTAGCTGGGGGTGGGGCAGGGCCAAGGCCAAGGGCAACTGATGTCTCAGTCGTGTTTCCCAGTGGTAGATAAGAGTTCATCCATGATGGGGGTGGGAAGCACCTCCCCAGAGAACCTCATCAGCTTCAGGGTATAAACCGGAAGTGGACACCTGTAGAGACAGGGATCTCTTCCACCCAGCTGGGTCAGGAGCTCCCCCCACCCTTGTTGCCCCCTCCTTCCAGGGCCAGGTGCAGCGCTGGGTAGGGCTTTGCCAAGATCCCACCACGCTGAGCTGGGAGCTTAGTTCTCTGGTTGGCAGGGGAGGAAGGCCATCCAAGGGACTTCTGGGGGGGCATTGAATTGCAGGGGATGGAAACCAAGCCTGAGAGAGCCCACATCTGAGAAGGGCAGAGACTTTGCTCCTGGGGGTGAACTGCAACCGCTGGCCTCACCCTGCCTTCCTGCTGACCTCATTTGGGCTTTTGTCTGAGACGCTCCTGGCGGGATTACCTGGGGTCTGGTTACACTTGCCAAGTCTCAGCCCTGCTAATGAGTTCCCAGACAGGTGGCAAAGGTGAGTGGGAGGCTGTTTCCTTGTAACCTTGGGAACCCTCTCCAAGGGGCAGCCCCCAGGGGCTGTGAAAGGGACTCCTTTCTGCACACAGACCTGGGGTGGGCATGAGCTCACAGGCAGAGAGGGGCTAAAATACCCTACCTGCAGATGCAGATTCATGCTTTGCAAGCACCTTGCCAGGTACAAGCTCCAGATACGCTGCTTGCAGAGGCCTCCCTAAGCTGGGAGGCTAGTTCGTCCTTCTTTCCTTCTTTCCTTCCTTCTTTTTTTGCCCAGGCTGACCTGGAATTCACTATGTAGTCTCAGGGTAGCCTCGAACTCACGGTGATCCTCCTACCTCTGCCTCCTGAGTGCTGGGATTAAAGGCGTGTGCCACCACACCCAGCTCACTCATTCTTTTTTTTTTTTTTATACGTTTCTTTTTTTTAATTCATTTTTTTCAAGCAGAGAGATACACAGAGAGAGAAAGAGAGATAGAGATAGAAAGAGCACCAGGGCCACCATTTTGTGGGTCTGGCTTATGTGGGTCCTGGGAAATTGAACTGGGGGCCTTAGGCACTGGAGGCAAGTGCCTTAACCTCTGATCCATCTCTCCAGCCCTATTCATTTCTTTTTTATTTATTCATTTTCAAGCAGAGATACACACACACAGAGAGAACCAGGGCCACCACCTTGTGGGTCTGGTTTATGTGGGTACTGAGGAATTGAACCCTGGGCCTTAGACACTGGAGGCAAGTGCCCTAACCTCTGAGCCATCTCTCCAGCCCTCACTCATTCTTAAGTAAGAGGTTGAGGCAAGATAATCATGAGTTCAAGGCCAGCCTGAGCTACATATTGAAATCTTGCCTCAAAGGAAAGAAGGGATAAAGGAAGGAAACAAGGAATTGTTAAGGGCCAGGGGTACAGCTCAGTGGCAAAATACTTTCCCAGCATGCACAAGGACCTGATTTGATCCCCAGAACCACAAAACAAATAACAAACTGTTAAATTCTAACACACAACCAAACATTTTTCTTCTGAGCACAAGGTTTCACATCTTTATTCCTGAGCCAGGGACAGCAGCAAGCTTGGACAGCAGAAGCATCTTAAGCTGATGCAGGAAGTTCCCAAGGACCCTCCAACAGCACAAGCACGTGCTACCTCATGTGCGATTCCTTCCAGACCATTTGGAGCGTCTCCAGTTTCTCTTCTTGCACGTGATTTCGTTACTGGTTTTCATCTGAACCCACTGCGGAATGGGACCATTTTGCTTTTGCTTCTTAGCCAGGTATCGCTTGATCCTGAAGGTCTTATACGGGAAGCCATGGTGAGGAATGAAGTGATGGCCAGAGTATTGGAGAGGATCGATCCAAAATCTCTGCAACTCAGTGGCCTGGTGAGGAGTCAGGCCAGAAACACTCCAGCGGGAATTAAAGCGGGAAAGAAGGACAGTCCCCAGCTGAAGAGCGCCATGGAGGCAGCGTGGCCCAGACCCAGGTCCACACCTTCCCACTGAACAAAATGCAATGGTGGAGGTATGGCCAGCCCTGAACTCTCGATCCTCCCACCTCACCTCCTTCGCTTTGGGATTACAGGCAGGAGCTACTACAAACCGGCTTATGTCATTTCTTTTTAAAATTCAGAAACTCACTATGTTTCCCAAGCTGATTTCAAAATCTTCTTGCCTTAACCTCCTGAGTATCTGGATGAAGCCTGGAGGCTGGCTTGAGGGAAGCATTTATTTATTTATTTAATATTTTTATTTATTTATTTGCATAGAGAGAGAGAGAGAGAGAGAGAGAGAGAGAGAGAGAGAGAGAGAGAGAATGGGCATGACAGGGCCTCTCACCACTGCAAAGAAACTCCAGACAAACACACCACTTTGTGCATCTGGCTTTACACAGGTACTGAGGAATCGAACTCAGGCCATCAGGCTTTGCAAGCAAGCACCTTACTGGCTCAGTCATCTTTCCTTTGATGACCCAGTGGAGCTTCCCAAGTACAAGTTAGGGAGGGGTGTTTCAGGCAGAAAACACAGCAAAGGATTTGAGGCTGGAAAGAGACAGGTGTGTCCCAGGAGGGGGAGGAAGGAGGCAGTTGGTGTGGAGGAGATACTAGGGAACAGAGGACAGGAGCAGAAAGAGGGAAGATGAGGGATGGAGGTTACTGCAGGGACCTCAATGAGGATTCTGGGCAGGGGGTCCCTGAGCCTTGGAGGTGTGATAGGGACCCTCATTTAGCGCTGAACACCCCACTGTCACTTCTCAGCACTTTGATGAGTTTTTTTTTAAAGATTTTACTTATTTATTTGAGAGAGAGAGAGAGAGAGAGAGAAAGAGAGAGAGAGAGAAAGAGAGAGAGAGAGAGAGAGAGAGAGAGAGAGAGAGAGAGAATGGGCACAGGGCCTCCAGCCACTGCAAATGAACTTCAGACACATGTGCCCTCTTGCACATCTGGCTTTATATGGGCACTGGGGAATTGAACTCTGGTCCTTCTGCATTGCAGGCAAAGGCTTTAACCGCTAAGCCATCTCTTCAGTCCTTGATGAGTTTTGAGTCTCCCAGTGGTCACCACCATCTGAAAAGAGAAGCTTCTCTAACCAAAAGTGAGAGGAGCATTACTATGTGGACATAAGTATAAATATTTAGGGGGCAGCTTGGTTGGCATAATATATGTAGTTAGCCAGACTACAGAAGTAGTTCCCGCCTAGGGCCTTTGACCTCCCCAGCCATGGACTTTTGGTTAGGTTTTTAATACCAGGCATGAATTCCCTTCCGCAGAGAGGAGAGGCCTCAAATCCAAGCAGAGAGCCTTACCTTCTGGATCTCAGTGGCTAGGGCCCACCCCCTGGAGGTCTCAGACCTGGCTGGGAGCTTCCTGAAGAGTTTCAAGCCCTGGCACAGTGGGGGTCCCCCATTGCTAGGCGGCCTCTGCTGCCCCCTGGCTGCCACCCGGGTTGGGGACATCAACCTAATCATCTATTACCTCGAGATTCCTTCCGTGGCCCAACCTGGGATTCCGCAAACAGGTTCACCAAATTGTCAATTAAGTGAAAATCAATCCTAGGCCATTCATCATAGGCTGCCGGGGCCGCGCACGGGCCGCCATCGATCGGGGGCCCTGGGGAGCGATTGAGGCCAAGTGCAGCACCACGTCTGCTGCACCAGGGCAGACGCTGTGATCCATCATCCAGAGGGGCCGCTGGGCTGCCCCTGGGGTCCAGCCCTGCCCAGAAAGGAGGGCTGTGGATGGGCAGGGCCTCTCAATGCTCCTGCTCTTCCCTCCCTCTAAACCTCTCACCCCTGTGTGGCACTTTGAAATCTCCCTCCAATAAGTACTGTGACCCTGAGGTCACAGCTGCTGATGGCTTTGGCAGAAGAGTAAGAGAAGGAAACTGGCTCTGTCCTTCCTCAGTCTCACCTGCTGGTCTCCAAGGAGTGCCCCCCCCAACCCAGCACACACACACACCTTGTCTGAGCACTGAGCACCAACCTGTTCCTTTTGGCATGTTTTCATCTTTACCTCTTCCCCCCAGTGAACTTCCCACAGCCTCCCCTCTGCATGGACCGCAGCTAGAAGTAGGCCCCACAATGGACTAGGGACCAAAGGGCTTCCCGTGACACTTCCCCAGGACTCCTTTCAGGGAAATCTGAAGGCCCCAGAAATGCCTAAGCATCCATAACTCCTCCACATTCCAGTGCACGGTGACCACTATCCACCCAGAGGCGATAGAGCACCTGTTCCTTCCTCACTTGACACTTCTGCGCCTCCCTCACCTGCATGTCACTGCTTCCTCACCTAGCCCCTCTGCCCCTTCAGCAGCCAGGCCCCAGTCCCTTAACCTGGGGCCACCAGCCCAGACTTTGCACCATTCCACAGGCCTCTGTGGGCTACAGAGCCAGGTCAGGGCAACACAGTGGGGATACTCATAGTACCCATAGGGTACCAGGTCCCTAGCTGATGACCAGCCTTGGTGGTCCACACTGGAACATGAGGATGTGTGGATGCAGGCTTCTAGCCCTGCTGAAATCCTTGACCATCAAAAGTGACCATGTCCAGATTCCCCTCTTCTTGCAGCTGGAAGGTGGCTCAGCCCACGGTCAAGGGCCTTAGACATGCCAATATCAGTTGTGCAGCTCCCAGCCAGCCCTGCCTTCCATGGGCTGGTACTGCGGACTAGAGGCAGACAGATAGCCCACCCCTACCTTTCTGGCCTTGAGGTGGGATTCATCCACTTGAGAAGAGTCTTCTCTGCCCAAAGCCATCCTGAACGAACCCTTCATACAGTCATCTATCCATCCACCCTTCCATCCACCTATCCACCCACCCACCCATCTCTCCATCCATTCACCCATCCATATATCTATTCTTCCATCCATCCATCCACCTACCCACCCATCCATCAAACCACCCATTTACCCTTCTACCCTTATATCTATTTACCCTTTCACCCATACAACACATCCATCCATCCATCCACCCTCCCATCCATCCATCCACTCATCCACCCATCCACGCTTTCACCCATCCATCCTTCCACCCACCCACACATCCACCCACAACACCAAGAAATATGATTTCCTGGCACGAGGTCAGGCAGCTCAGGACAGGATCCCTGAGAGATAGAGGCAAGTGACACAAGCCCTGCAGGTGTCCCAGTTCCCTGTAGATCACAGCATAAGGAGTTGAGGAGACAAAATATACACTAAGTAGGGGGAGCTGGGACAGAGAGCCAGAGTTGGGAGCCAGATGGGGAAGAGGAGGCAGAGAGGCCATCAGCTCTGAGCATGGAGCAGCTTATACAGATGAGGAAACCATCAAAGCAGGATAGAGCCTTGGGAAGGTTAAAGACAGAACCTCCCAAAACTCAGGGAAGCTGAGAGCAGTGGTCACTCCATCTACCACAGCGAGAAGACCACACAACACTGAGCTAAAGGGACTTTCATCTAACAGACCCACAAAGTCAAGCCTTAAAAGGTCACCTGCTCCCCTGAAGGTTGACAGCACCCTACAACAAGCTCAATAATGTTTACAGAAATATGAAACAGGATAGAAATCGCCATGTCTCAGGTTGGAGAGATGGCTCAGTGGTTAAAGGTGCTTGCTTGCAAAGCCTGAAGGCCTGGGTTCAATTCCCCAGTACCCAGGTAAGGCCAGATGCACAAAGTGATGCATGCATCTGTAGTTTGCAATAGCAAGAGGGCCTTGTGCACCCACTTTCTCTCTCTCCCTTCCTCCCTTCCACTGCCTTCCTTCCCCCTCTCTTTATCTCCTTGAAAATAAATAAAAATATTTTTTAAAAAAGAAATTGCCATGTCTCACGCTAGATGTGATAATCCATACCTGTAGTCCCAACACTTGGATGGTGAAAGAAAAATCAGGAAGGAATTCAAAGTCATTCTTGGCTACATAGTGAATTTGAGGCCATCTTGGGCTACATGACACACTGTCCCCCACCAAAAAACAAAACAAAACATTGTGGGCTGGGAATAAAAGCACTTTCTGTGTAAGCATGAAGGCCTGAGTTTGATCCCCAGTGTCCTCATGAAACGCTGGACATGGTTGCACATGCCCATAACCCCAGTGCTGAGCAGGGCAAAGATTGGAGAATTGCTGAGCTCGCAGGTCAGCCAGTCTTACTAAAAAACAGTGTGTCCCAGGTTCAAGTTCCATGAGACTCCATCTCAGGGAAACAAAGCAGAGAAGACACTAATTCCAATATTCTCCTCTACTGTGGGCATGGGCTATGTGCACCTGCACACACCCACTGGAACAAAATTAACATGTCTGACATTCAATTAAAAACCACAAACCATTCAAAAAGCAGAAAAAAAATTAACCCAGAATGACAGAGAACTCATGGAATCAAATAAGTCCAGATGAGAGAATTAAACCAGGATGGTAAGTGGTCAGGATCAGCTTCTTCCATCTGTCAAGATGAAAGAGGTTACAGAGACACAAGGGAAGCATCAAAAGTCAGAGTTAGAGTTCTGAAGATGAAAAATCATTTGGTTGAATTAACAGAGGGAGAAAAGTGAACTTGGCAATGAAAACCACCCACCCAGAATGAAACAGACAATAAAAAGTGAAGCCGGGCATGGTGACACAGTTCTTTAATCCCAGCACTTGGGAGGCAGAGGCAGGAGGATCACTGTGAATTTGAGGCCAGCCTGGGACTACAGAGTGAGTTCCAGGTCAGCCTGGACTAGACTGAGACCCTACCTCAAAAAAAAGTGACATTTATGCCAACTACTTAAACTGTGGGTCATGACCCCATATGAGGTTGTGTGCCTGTTATCCCAACTCTGGGGAGACAGAGACAAGAGGATGCCTTAGGCTCACTGGCCAGCCAGTCTAGCCTATTTGATGAGCTCCAGGCCTATGAGAGACCCTGTCTAAAATAAAAGTGGACAAAGCCTGAGAGAGATGATCCTACAGGTTGTCCTCTGGCCTCCACATGCATGTGTACACATATGCACCTGCACAAGCACAAATATGCACACACATATACACACAAAATATCAAATGATGTTTCTGAACGTACTCACCTGTGTTGTCACCTGAGACTTTACTAAAGCCTCGGTTCTGAATTGCACTTTGCACTGTGTATGTGATCATGGTTCATGGTGCCAACAGATGCTGCCTGAAACACCTTTGTTCAGATTGGAGACTATGTATGCTATGGATTGCAGTGTTTTTACCATGCATGCATTTTCTCCTCATTAAACATAATGGCTTAATTATATGACAAAAAAATTTTAATATTTTCCCACCATCATTCCTCAGCACGGATCGGATTAGTATATCTTTGGATTGGATTGTGTTAGGATATTGAATTTAAAAATTTGTTATTTGAGATCCTGACTTGATGGAGGAGAGAGCATGGCATGAGCAGAGGCTGGACATCGCCTTTACCACAGTAGCAGGAGAATGAGCCTAATTGTAGCAAAGGGGAGCTGGCCATAACACCCCTAAGCTAGCCCCTAACAACACACCTCCTCCAGCAAGACTCCACCTCACAAGTGTACAAGGAATATCAGGTTCAAACCACCGCACTGTATGGATATGAATGCGTCCATGTGACACCAAGTACTCTTGACTGTGACAGGGTTCACTTGCCTGTGGTGGCCAGAGCTGAGTGTCAAGTGTCCCCCATGGCTCTTTTGTCCATTCCTGTTTGAGCCAGACTCTCTTACTGATTCCAGCACTTGCCATATTTTCACAAGCTCTGGCTTCCATCAAGGTTCCATCTCCCAAAGGCTCTACCACCTGGGGGTTAAGTATGAGTCTTATTCACAAACACATGAGGCTATGGGGGAATATTTTACATTCAAACCACCACATTCCATCCCTGGCTGCTATAGACTCATGGCCATCCCATGATGAAGCCTGACTTTGAGAAGCAGGAAACTAGCACTTTTCCTTCAGGCCCTCTCCTTTCAGCAGGAACAGCACTCCTCCTACTGTCCCAATACAGAGCAGCTAGCCTGTCCTCCATGGTGGTCATCTCTTAATTGCAGATGAAGAGGCTCTAGTCTCTAGGACCCAAGACCCTCTTTCTGTGTGTCCAAACTTTATATCTTTCATATCCATTTGCTCTGTATTTCCTCCACCAAATACACCAGTCCATTACATTTTTTTGTTTTATTTTTTAAATTGTGTATTTGTGAGAGAGGGGAAGATAGAGTATATATATATACATTTCCTAGACACAAAGCTTTAGGTCTAGTGCAGCAGCTACCTTCCTGTTGCTAGGGCAAAAACCCCAACCAGAAACAGTTTATGGGATGAAAAGGTTGACTTCATCTTACAGTTTCAAGGAGGAGTTTCAACTTGGTAAGAGAAAGCATGGCACAGCAGAGTCTGGGCATCACATCTTGTCACATCAGCTGACTGAAGCAGCAAGAGTGATCTAGCTAATGCACACCCAATAGGGCTAGAGTAATAAACCTCAAGGTCCACCGCCAGTGACACATCTCTTCCAGCAAGGCTCCACCTCTCAAAAGCTCCACAGCTGGGGACTGAGTATGAGGCTAATCATACACATGAGGCTCCAGGGGACAGTTCACATTCAAACCACCACATCTGGTGTCTTGCTTCTTTCTCCCCCTTTATGCTCCATCATCTTACAGCATCAGCCTCTTCTAAAGGGCCCATCTTAGTGCTCAGGAACACCGTCATGGACATGAAGTGGCCATTCCATTCATGACCTCACGGCAGCTGTGCTTACCTGCAGTGTGCTTACGTGCACAAGACCTGCACGATATTGGACCCATCAATATATTGTCATGAATGATGGAGGAGGACAAAAAGAAAATGACATCAAAATAGAGCTAGTTGGAAAGAAGAAAGGGTTCAGAGGAAGAGGTCAATCGCAGGAAATGATGAAAGAAGAGGAGAAAGAAGAGGAGGAGGAAGGAGAGAGGAGAAGAAGGAAGGCAAGGGGAGGAGGAAGGGGACTGCTTTAGGAAGTAACAAGCGGCTCCCAAGGGGAATGTCCCCCATAAACCAGCACGTATTAACAGCGTCATCCAGGGGAATGTCCAAGAAACAGCCTCCCCAGACACCTGAAGGACAGAGAAGCAATTAAGAGCCGTGCCACGGCCAATCTATTCAAAGTTGTTTTTGTTTTCTTTTCTCAGTGCTGGGGAACATAGCACATTTGCTGAGAAATTTTTTATAGACATTAAAAAAAATTAAGAGTTGTCATGGCTTGATCCAGGTGTCCCCCACAAACAAATGAATGTGTTCTAATAGATCGATCCTCAGCTGATGGCAGTTTGGGTTTTACACCCTCAATGAAGCTGTGTTGTTGGGGGTGGGCTTATGGGGTTATAAGCCAGCTTCCTCTTGCCAGTATTTGGCACCCCTTCCTGCCACTGTTTGCAGTGCTGTGACAGAGGTGATGTCCACCCCTCTGCTCATGCCATCGTTTTCCCTGCCAGGATGGAGTCTCCCCTTGAGTCTGTAAGCCAAATAAACCCATTCCTCCACAAGCCGCTTTTGTTTGGGTTCTTCCTGCGCAGCAACTAGAAAGCTGACCACAACAAGAGTAGTGAATAATTTGGGGAGATTTCTGTTGCAATGGGTATAAAACAGGAAACGTTAACCATGGGATATTGTATGATCATAACACAGCATATACATATATAATCATGTGCACACAAACATGTACTGCATACATGTACATACAAACACTGCACACACATGCCCACCAAATACACCTGTCACCACACCCTCCCCCACTCTGCAAATAAGGGGCTGAGCCCCATAGTATGTCATGACCTGCACCAGCGTTTGACTTAACCCCAAAGCTGTGGTTGGTACACACACACACACACACACACACACACACACACACACACACACTTCTCATTGCCCCAGCTGAGCTCCTGGGGTGACTGCAGCTAGTGATGAATAGTGCCTTAGACCCTTGGCAGTTGAGTAGGTAGGAAGGGCTGTGTCCTTGTATAAAAAGGTGTATGAACAAAAAAACTTTTTTTTTTTTTTGGTTTTTCGAGGTAGGGTCTCACTCTAGTCCAGGCTG
Organism: Zapus hudsonius; assembly: GCA_004024765.1. Classification (NCBI taxonomy): domain Eukaryota; kingdom Metazoa; phylum Chordata; class Mammalia; order Rodentia; family Dipodidae; genus Zapus; species Zapus hudsonius. Next base: position 21,747 of record PVHP010013555.1, read on the forward strand.
ACCTGGAATTCACTATGTAGTCTCAGGGTGGCCTTGAACTCACGGCGATCCTCCTACCTCTGCCTCCCTCTGCTTCCCGAGTGCTGGGCTTAAAGGCATGTGCCACCATGCCCGGTTAACAAAAAAGCTTTTCCTTGTGGCCTCCACATGGGGAGCTTCCACCTCGGGAACAAATTAGAATCTTACTGGATTCCTCATAAATCTTCCATCCCTGACAAATCTAAAGGAAGACCTAGAGAAGAACGATGGGGAGGGGAGGGAGTAGGGGTCCCTCGCTAATTCTTCCAAACTGCTGTTTATTGAAATGAGGCACCAGGGATAAGCAGGAGCTGGATCAATACCAGCCTGTCTAATATAATCAGTGTGGGGGCTTCCAGAGGCAGCAGAGGCCAGCTGGGGATACTGAGCCTCCCCTTCCTTCTACAGCACTCTGTGTCTTCTGAGGGTGAGATCCCTCCTCATTCACTGGCATCCCCTTCTGGGGAGACTCAGACAATATATGCCATGCTCAGGCCCAGGGCCCAGCTGGTGGAGAGCAGAGCTGCCTTGGGGGCCCCCTCCTGTCATCCTGGATCACCTGGTAGCTCCAGAACAGTCTCTCCATGGCCATATTATGTGCAATGCCTCCTACCTGGTCTAGTTTGCTCAGAATGAGCCTCAGCCAGGGCTGGGCTGTGGCCTGGCACCAATCCCTTGACCTGCCCAGAACAGTCACTGACCCCAAGAATGACTGACTCAGACACCCTATCCCTAGCCTGGGCCTCATGTCCTGCCCTGTCCTACCTTGCCCTGTCTGTTTGGCCACTCTGCATGTGAGTGCATCAGGGGGATGGCTAACCCAGCCTGGGTCCTTCACTATAAGGTGTTTTTTGTTGTTGTTGTTGTTGTTGTTTTTTGTTCTTGTTTTTGCTTATTTGTTTTTTGAGACAGGGTCTTGGTTTTAATATTTTTATTTATTTATTTGGAATAAAAGAGAGGTAGTAGGTGCGTCTTGCCACTGCAAACAAACTCCAGGTACATGTGGCACTTTGTGCATCTACAGGTACTGGGGAATTTAACCCAGGCCATCAGGCTTTGCTAGCAAGTGCCTTTAACTACCGAGCCATCTCTCCAGCCCGAGACAGGGTCTTTCAGGAGATGGTTCAGTTGGTAAAGCACTGGCCTTGCAAGTATATGGATCTGAGTTTGATCCCCAGAACCCATGTAAATCTGGGAATGGTGGCAAGTACCTGTAATTCCTTGCACTTGGCAGGTGGAGACAGGAAAATTCCTGGAGCTAGCTGGCTAGCCAGTCTGGTCTCATCAGTGAGCCCCAGGCCAATGAGAGACCCCATTAAAAAAAAGAGGTGCATTGTGTAACTGAGGATAACACCAAGGTTATCCTCTGCACTCCACGTATGTGCACACACGTGCATACACACCTACCGCCACACACATGAGCACATACACCCTGGCTTACACCCGCCGCCTTCTATCTATCCTTCTCTGGCTGGCTACAAAGGCTGGGCAGACTTCAGTTCCTCATGGTCCTATCCAAAGAAGCCTAGGCCATGGGATCAGAACTGTGAGCCCAAGGTCTTGGGGTCTTCATAGTGGCTCTGTTTCTGTGCAAGTCCCAGGCTTTCTGGGGACATGGAGGTGGCATCCTAGAGCAGGACATGGGGCCTGGGCTTCTGGGAGAAGGGCCTAGAGGTGGCTGGCCAGTCACCTGCTGGCAGCACACACTGTGATGGAAGGCAGGCCTTAGGCAGGGCTGTTGTCTTACAAGCGCCTGGCTGGCATTCTGAACCAGCAGCGGAATGGCTGTGGCCCTCAGGACTTATTCTCTGTCCTTCATGATGTCTCTACTGGCCTGAGTCCTGGGTTGTGTCCACACTTCACATCTGTTTCTGAACACCCTCCTCTCTGGTCTCAGTTTCCCTCTCTGTAGGGCACTCCCTGCTTCTAATTGTACCGAGATCATTGCTGCTAGTCTTGCTAATCCTTGTACCCCAGGTGGGAGAAGAGTCCTTTCTGGAAGCTGAGCCAGGGGATCATAGGACTTTTGCTTGGACACCTTTGTGAAATGGCCTGTTAGGGGGCAGACACATTGGGAAACACTGAAGCAGGGCTAGAGGGGCCTTGGACGCCATCTCTGTCAACTGTCAGCAAGAAGAGACCACCGCCAAGCAGCCAGGTGGCATGAGCAAGGAGACCCCAGAAAGGACCCCACTGGGGCCACTCTCCCTCCCACACCGAGCGGGCCATGGCTCCCACACGGGGAGCAAACAAGAAGAACCGCCAAGGCTAAGAGAAAATCAAAAGCAAATTATTTTCGGGATTATAGCTCTCGAGCCCCAGCGAGATATTACCCATTTTTCATAGCAGACAAAAACATTTTCTAAGGGATCAATTTTGCCTGTAGAAGTCGCCTTCTTTCAACCCACAATCCATCATATTTCCCCATTTGCAATTTCTTGGTGTCTGAGTGTTTTAAGTTTCCTATGAATTATTTTATAAAGCTTTCTTTCTTCCTGCTGAAATGAGGTGATCGGGCTCTGCCAGAAGGGCCTGACACCATCGAGCTATGGCTAAGGAAACAGAGGAGTCTGGGGGTGTGGGGGGGCAGGGGCTGCATGGTGAGAGGCGAGAAGGACTTTTCCTTCAGACAGGACTGTAAAGTCCTTCGGTTGTGGTCAGCATCCTTCAGTAACCCAGGTTGGAGGTGTCCAGCAGGGACAGCGCCTTAAGGAAGAGGAGCAGTGGGGACACTGTCTGGATGGCCCCAGGCCACCTGCCCCCAGTCTGGTATGTTGGTGAGTACAGGAGAAAGTTCCTGAAGAGATTTATTCTGATGTGCTGCTGAGGCTGAACCATCCCTCACGAGGCCGCGTGTGTAAAACCCCCGGCCTGTTGATTGGTCTGTCACAGTGATTTGTGGCTCCCCCTGAGGTAATGGGGAGCAAGGGGGCTGGCGAGAGGCAGCCGGACAGATTGCTGAACGAGAGCGGCCGCCCTGAGATTTATTGACCTCGACCCACGAGGTCCCTTCAGTGCTTTTAATCTGGCTTTTCCGTTGTCACCAGCAATGGTGACGCCCCCACCAGTTCCCCAGGGCCCCGCAGTGGAAAGATACAGGGATGAGGGTGCTATATCCTGGGGGCCACTCCATCTGTCCCCAGAGGCTCTGCCCAGAGAAGAAGGGGGTTCTGTCCTCTGTGATCCTGGGTGGCAGCTTTATTGAGATGTCATTCATGCACCTCACTCCCTGCACAGGTCACCCATGTTGGGTGCACAGGTCAGGGCATGGGTGCGGCTCAGGAAGAATGCTAGCCCGGCATGTGCCAGGTTCTAGGTTCTATCCCCAACAGCAATTCGGAAAGTTTGAGATCTTGGGCTGGAGAGATGGCTCAGCGGTTAAGGCAATTGCCTCCAGTGTCTAAGGCCCTGGGTTCAATTCCCCAGTACCCACATAAGTCAGACCCACAAGGTGATGGCCCTGGTTCTCTCTCTCTCTCTCTCTCTCTCTCTCTCTCTCTCTCTCTCTCTCTCTCTCTCTCTGCTTGAAAATGAATAAATAAAATATTTTTAAAAAAAAGAAAGTTTGAGATCTTGTGTTTCCAGACTGTGCCACCATTAAGACAACTGTTTCTAGAACTGTTCACAGCTGGATGTGGGGGTGCAACCTTCACCCCAGGACTGAGGAGGATCATGTGGTTCCAGGCCAGCCCTGTCTCAAAGACAAACACAAGGGACATTTCCACCACTCTGGAAAGTAACCCTTTACTGTCACCTCGTCCCCATACTTTCTGGGGCTATCAGCCTTTCACAGGAACACATGTTCCCAAAGACCCTTCCATACAGCGTATATTGGACTGGTTTCATTCCTTTTCATGGCTGCGTCATCATCCACTGTATGGAGGGAATTTTTTTTTTTTTTGAGACACGGTCTCCTGTATCCCAGATTGGCTTCAAATTCTCTATGTAGTAGAAGATGACCTTGAATTCTTGCTCTTCCCGCCTTCGCCTCCAAGTACTAGGATTACAGGTGTGCATCACCAAGCCAGTACAGAAGATAATTTTTAAAAATATTTTATTTATTTATTAGAGAGAGAGAGAGAGAGAGAGAGAGAGAGAGAGAGGCAGACAGAGAATGGGTGCACCAGGGCCTCCAGCCACTGCAAATGAACTCCAGACACATGCGCCCTCTTGTGTATCTGGCTTTACATGGGCATTGGGGAATCGAACTTGGGTCCTTCCAGGTAGCAGGCAAACGCCTTAACCGCTAATCCATCTCTTCAGCCCCAAAAGATCATTTTTATCCATTCAGTTTTTAAAATTTTATTTGTGCATGTGCACAGACGTGCGTGCGTGCTTGTAAGTGCATCAGTGTCTCTTGCCGCTGTAAATGAACACCAGATACTTGCACAGCTTTTCTGTATGCCAGATGCTTGTGACAGTTTTTTTGTGTCCAGCTTTATGTAGGAGGCTTGGGAATTGAGCCCCGTCCAGCAGGCTTTGCAAGCAGGGCCTTTAACTACTGAGTCATCTTCCTAGACCCCTTCTCCATTTATTTGTCAATGGACACTTGGGTTCTTGTCATCTTTATTAAAAAAAAACTTTATTTTTTTTTTTTTTGAGGTAGTGTCTCACTCTAGCCCAGGCTGACCTGGAATTCACTGTATAGTCTCAGGGTGGTCTTGAACTCACAGCGATTCTCTTACCTCTGCCTCACAGGTGCTGGGATTAAAGACATGCGCCACCACAACCGACCTTTCCATCTTTTTCACTGGGCACAGTGATCCTGGGAACCTGTTATGCTTTTTAAAAAATATTTTATTTATTCTTTTCAAGCAGAGAGAGAGCACCAGGGGGCCACCACCTTGTGGGTCTGGCTTATGTGGGTCCTGGGGAATTGAACACGGGGCCTTAGGCACTGGAGGCAAGTGCCTTAACCGCTGAGCCATCTCTCCAGCCCCCTGTTATGGTTTGAATGTGAACTGTCCCCACAGGTTCATGCATCTGAACACTTGGTCCCCAGCTGGTGGCACTGTCAGGGGAGTCTGCAGAAGCATTTGGACATGGAGACAAGCTCTGCTTCCCCTACCATCACAAGCAGGAGCCTCTGAAACGGGGCAAAAACAAATCCTCCCTCTCTTAAGTTGCTTTTGTGGGGCATGTGTCACAGTGACAGAAGAGTCATTGGTTCGGGACTCTGTGCCCATCTCTCTGTTCTTACGCCTTGCAGACGATAGCTCCCCATTTAGTGGAACCGTTTGAATTACTGCCAGATTGTTGGCTGCTGTGTTTCCATTTTCCATGGTTGGCAATCAGACCCACGCTTTGCCCCATCCTCTAAACTATAGGAAGACCTAGCGAAGCAAAGCCTGGTCCTCTGTGAGCCCTGGAGGCTGAGGCCACCCAGGCCATGACCTGACATGCTTCCTCCTGACGTTTCCTGGGCACCTCAACTTCTCTTCAATTCTGTTTTTGGGTTTGTTTGTTTGTTTTTTAACCTGCCTTTTTTGTTATGACTTCACACTCGGTGCATTAGTGAAAACTCTTTGTATGTCATTCGATACCTGCCCACTGGGAGTTCCTGGGGGCTTGTGGGCCAGGGCCAGTGCATGGTGGGTGCATGAGAACAGAATCTCCTGGAGGTTAGGTGGTGTCCATACATCCCAGCCCTCTGCCCACCCTGTGAGCCAGCACCCAGCCATGATGCTGTCTTGCTCAAGAACCAGTGATGGGAACCAGTCAGGTGCTTGGAGCAACCTGGCCTTGTGGAGGCCCTGCATTCTCTCTCTCTCTCTCTTTCTCTCTCTCTCTCTCAATCTCTCTCTCTCTCTTTCTCTCTCTCTCTCCTTCTCTCTCTGGACCTCTAGCTGCCCCTGCAGCCTCCTGGCCCCACCCCAGCCCCCCACAGAAAGCTAAAGTACATTGCAGGATAGGAGGGATGGCCTGGCCTTCCCATTTCCTTCTTTTGTTTTGTTTTTGTTTTTTATTTATTTATTTGAGAGAGAATGGGCATAGCAGGACCTCCACCCACTGTAAGTGAACTTCAGACACATGTGCCACCTTGTGCATCTGGCTTTACTTGGGTACTTGGAATTGAACTCTGGTTCTTCTGTTTTGCAGGCAAACGCCTTAGCCGCTGAGCCATCTGTCCAGCCCCCCACTTCCTTCTTGTTCCTGGCTCCTGAACCTAGTAGAAATGCCCTAACCCATATTCTTACACTGCTCCTGGCTCAGATGTTCCACACGAAGCAGAGGGGATGGAGAACAGAGTCCTCATAGACAGGACTGCTGTGTACCCAGCTTTGTTCTGTCGGCATAGAATCCGATAGCTTGTTTCATCTTTACAGTCAAGGGATGGAGCTCAGATGGCAGAATGCTTGACCAGCACATACGAAGCCCTGGGTTCAGTTCCAGCACTGCATAACACTAGGTGTAACAAGTCTGTAAACTCAGCACTCGAACAGTAGAAACAGGTGGATCAGGAGTTCAAGGTGGAGTGTGACATTGGATATACACAGCTGTTCCTGTCCCCAAGTCTGGGACATGTTTGGGACCACTGCCAGATCCTGACAGGGCCCTGGATGGATAGACCTCCCACCAGCCCAAGAGTGCCACAGATTCTTTGAAAGGGGTGGGGGGCATTACTTTCTCCTCAGTGGCCTGGCAAGCTGAGTCCCAGTGAGGGGCTCCTGGGACTCCATCTCCTCAGCCCATTTCACCGTGGTCAAAGATTCATCAGCTCCTCTGGCCTCACCCCAACTCCATTCTCCTTCCTAACTTATCCATCCCCTCCAGCATCCCATTGCTTTGTCTCAGCTCATCTGTCCTCTGCCCAACCACAGCCTAGACTGAGCACTGGTCCCTCTCATGAACTGAGTCCAACTTCCACCCCCAGGTGAAGCCCTGTCCCAGAAGAGGAAGGCACTGCGCAGACTTCTGACCTAAGCAGAGGGCTGGCCACGTCACCCTTACTTATGAAGAGCAGGTGTCTCTTCAGGGACCAGGATGACTCAGAGTAGTCAGAGTATATAGTCCAGGGTGTCCCCAGGGAAACTGATGGCCCACCCTGTCCTCAGGGCCAACCACCCCCATTCTGAGACATCTGAAGAGTCACTGTGCACAAGCCCTGACCCCCTCCACCCAAAGCTTTACCATGAAGAGGGCAGAGCCAAGCCTCCTAAGAGGCCTTCGGTCTCCTTTCCAATATCCAAAGGAGGGAGTGCCTTGGGTTTCTAGTCACATTTGGGGGAACCTTGCACCCCAGACTTTCCAGGAAATATGGGGGCAGTTCCACTACCACCTTTAGGTGGACCTGTTCCCTTTCTACACATCACCAATGTTTAAGAATCAGTAACCACTCCAGCTGAGGCCGGTGGCTGGGCAGGTGCTGTGAGGAAATGAGAGAGAACACAGTCTCTCCACACTTTGCAGGGACCCCCCCCCCCGGGCCTGGTGTCCTAGGGGTGCCAGAACAGCAATCTGTGTTTCGTTTGCACCTGGAAATTAAATTCTCTCTGAGCCAAAGGAGCCTGGCTTCAATCACTAAAGCTCGGCCTCCCATCCCCCACCGCAGCATCTTGTAAGTATGCAAATGGTGACACCTTGCTAAATGACCAGCAGGATTGATCCTGCTGTTTTCATCTAGGAAATAAAATTAAAACAGAATCGGGCAGTTATTGGGCTGCCCTGAGCACTCCCCTAGGACCAGTGCCCTTCAGATGCTTGGGCATTCTCTCTGGCCCCTGACCACCCCCCTTCCACTGGGACCCACCCTGACCTTGAGAACTTCTAGAGGACACAGGAGAGGCTGCTGCTGGCAATGAGGGTGGAGGCACTTGCCTCAGAACTGCAACCAGGTCCTCATGGCCTTGAAAGATGCTAATTCTGCCTCTGCCCCCCATGTCCCCTCTCTGAAATGTCATTCAGCAATGAAACCAGGGCTCCCCAGATCTGCTTTCCCAGTGCTGCCTGTGGTGCCCCTATATCAGACTGGCTGAGAGTCTGGATAGAACTCTGGACCTGAAACCCCTGGCAGAGTTGGATTAAGTGGAGCATTGCTGGGGGCCTGTCTTCTCCCCTGGGCACAAGTCCACAACACATTTGTACCCTGGACTCTAGTGTCCCTGCCCCACCCTGCCTTGCTCTGGCTCCTAAAATTACAGAAGGGACAGCAGTCCCCCGAGTTCACTTGGCTACTAGGGCTAGTGAGATGAGGTTTCCTGGGAGGGGGCCTCCTGGAGATGGAGGGGGTATTCAGGACCCAGAAGAATAGCCTGAGATGGTGAGATTTCAGGGGATATGCTCTTGGAAACTGAGCCTCCCTAGATCTTACCCCCAGGCGTGCAGAGATGGCGTGAACAGTGGGCTATCTCTGAAGGAGCGTTGGGTGGTGGCCCAGGCCAAGAGGACCCTGCTTCTCAGGAAGAAATAGCATGAAAATGTTGGCACATGCTGGGACAAAGGTGGCGGAGCTAATGACATTAAGGACTTTTAAGGACAAAGCCAACTTTTCTTCAGCTGCCTCCCCACCTCTTGCTCAGGCCACTGGTGAGGGGGGACAGGAAGCAAGTCAATTTAGACACCACAGAAACTATACTGTGATGGGTGTCTGATGCTGGAGATGAGTCTATGGGCCTAGTGGGAGGTGAGGCAGAACACACAGTCATACAAGTGCAGTGGTGAGCTCAGATCAGTCCCAGCCTCAGCAAAGTATGGCCCCCATCAGCTCCCTAACCCAGTTCACCAGGCTTCTTAGGTCTCTCAGGAATCATCCCAGTGTTGAGCTCATTAAGACTAACTGAAGGCTTGGGGAATGGCTGAGCCATTGAAGAGGCTTGCTTGCAAAGCCTGCCGGCCCCTGATTCAATTCTTTAGTATACACATAAAGTCAGCTGCACCAAGTGGCATATGTGTCTGGAGTTTGTTTGCATTAGTAACAAGACTTAGCATGTCATACTCATTCTCTCACTCATAAATAAATAAAATAAATATATATATATTTATTTATTTAAAATAGAAAGACCAAGGCCAGCCTGGGACTACAGAGTGCGTTCCAGGTCAGCCTGGGCTAGAGCAAGACCCTACTTCAACACTCCCCCCAATAAATAAAGACCAATTGAGGGGTTAAGGAGGTGGCTCAGTGAATCAGCACTTGCCATGCAAGCATGAGTACTGAGTTCAGATCTCCAGAACCCACAGAAAAATCTGGATGCTGTAGCATCCTAGCATGCCTATGGCAAGAGAGTAGGCGGAGAATCGCCTGGAAGCTTACAGATCAGTGGCCTCTGGATGAAGCAATGAACAATTAGAGACTACCTCAAACAAGGCGGGAGGTGGGGACTGGTGCCTGAAACTGTGCTCTGAGGCTTGCACATGTTGCACACACACACTCATGCACACAAATATGCACGCACAAACAACACCAGAGAGAGAGAAAGACCAACTGGATCAATACTGGCCAGCTAGTCTCCATTTTGACTCCTTCCTCTATGTCCCGTTCATTTATTTTGTTTGCTTGTATCCTTAGAAATGAGCCTCCCTGCTTGGGAAGACAGTTCCACTGGAGATCAGTTCTAGAGGAGGTCAGACAGCTCCACAGGAGGACGGTCACCTCCTCAGAAGCAGAGAGGCCTCCACAGGACAGTCAGTTCTGATGACCTCAACACTTCCCGAGGCAGAATCTGACCCGCAGCTCCAAGTGGGAACCTTCTGACTCTCCAACACCCTCTCTCATTGCTTTCCACATTGTGCCCATTTTAAAGATGCGCTGTACCCAAGGTTCCTGAGTGAGGCAGGGGGCTCAGAGCCCACGTGCTGCCATGTGAATGGATTTGATGACTTTTCCTGGTGGCTATTAGGTACTGAGTCTCCAGTGCCAGGATAGGTGGAACCCTGGAATCCCCCACCCCCATCTTTGATTTGAGGCTTGTATGTTAATTATGATGTCTGATTCTCACCATAATTAAACTGATTCATTCCCAACAATCAAGATTACACTGCATAATGTATTTAATTAGCCAGATCTCCGGAGCACGTTGGCGGGACAACACTGGCAAGTTCTCGGTGTAATACACTTAATTCTAAAATAAATCATTGTTTGAATTGATGTATGCTGGGCCTGCCCCACTCAGGAGCCTAGGGGCTGTAGGTGGGCTCTGCCATTCCCAGCCTGGGTAGGAAGAACTGGGTTTTTGACCCAGAACTTCCCAGGATGGGAAGAGCACTACATGCCAGGCTTGAGGGGCAGGCTGATGCAGAGCCTGGAACCCAGCCTGTTCTGTGGGCTCCTGGACACCTGAGCTGTATCCTGTGACCTTTGAAGTGTGTAGAGTCCTGGGCACCTGAGAGGCTATCTCACAGGAGTTATGCTAGGGGACCCTGGGGCCCTCTTGTGTTTTTGCCTCCCCTTCAGCCCCAGTCCTTGGGCCCAGGATTGGCTGTAACTGAGGTCCAGCAAGGCTTTGAGCCCTCACTGTTCCTAGCTGTCCAGTGAAGGCCACACACTTTCTCCATGGATGACTTCACCTTAGCACCCCTGGGGTCATTCTATATGCCCAAAGGAATGGTAGAGAGTTGACAAGATCTTGGTATTACAAAGCAAGGTGGTACCAGCAACTCAGAGGGTGAGGAAAGACAGCACGCACTGGGGCCAGCCCAGTGAGGAATCCTTGTTTAGGTCTGTATCCCCTCTGCTATAGTCCAGCACCCCCTTTGAACCCCGTGTCCCCGCAGGCTCTTTTCCCATCCTTCCCAGCTGGGCCAGGTCCCTGTCCTTTAGGGGGTACCTGCCTTCCATCATCTGAGCCTTACAGGATGATTGCCAGCCCAGAGCATGACAGGGCATTGGTAATGGAAGGAGCAAATAAGCAAGCCATGACACCCTGGCCATCTGGATCTCACAGAGGGACAAGTGCAACTCAGGGGGACGTTCCTGAGACCCCAATTATGCAAGCCTTTGTCCCTTGCAGTGGAATCCCTGGGACAGGAGGGACTCCCTGTGTGCATCCTCTGCCCCCTGGGAGAAAGGCAGGCGGAGGGGAGGTGCCTGCCTGCTGGGCTCTGGTTACTGAGTGCACAGCCATCTGCCGCCCAGTGGCTGAGCCTTGTGCATAATTCAGGCACCTTTGTGAGGCCCCAGCAAACGCGCTGACAGCCGAAATGGCCTGATCGGATGTCGTGACACCAGACACTGGCTGTACAGGACACGTGTCCTTTTGCCCCTTCTTTACTGTGGTGACAGGCTGGGTGGGGAGCTCTGTAGGAGGTCTCCTACCCTGTCTGGGGGCTGTGAGGACCTCCATATTCAACAGCAGCTGAGAGGGATGTGGTGGGCCCACTCTACCTCTTACCTATGAGACCATGATAAAGTTATATGGCCCCAGGCCTCAGTTTCCACATCTGTTCAGACCCAGGGAAATACCTGAGGTTGGTGTAGGTTTGATCAGTGAGTGGTCTCTGAAATCCAGCTCTGAGCTGGAGTCCTGAGGAGTTCATGTGGGGGTGATCCTTCATCCCGCTCTGGCTCTGAGGACATCCCCCCACCCTCCCCAGGCCATGTCCTCTGCGCCAGGATACTGAGAGGCAGATCCAACCTCATAGCAGAAGCTAAAATGGGATTAGTCCTTCATTTGCACTGCCTGGCACTCACACCACCACATGGGTTACACCAGCTGTGGCCAGTATGGCTGTGCTCTGTGGCTCCTCTGGAAATTGGAGCTAGAGGCCTTTTCATCCTGATCCTGCTGTGAGCTGTTGGGTGGCCCTATGGCTTAGCGCCTGCCCTGTGGTGGCTGAGCCCTAAGTGTTCTGCTGTCCCAGTAGGTACCATTCCTTGTCACATCCACCGAGGGCCCAACCTCCATGATGAAAACTCCCTAACTGATTCTCCAGGCGACCACTGCCCATGAGCAGAAAGAAGGAAGAAGGAGGCAGGATAGCCTCCCTTGGTGGTCCTTGGGGTCAAGGGATCCCCTAGGGGCACCAGAGGGGCTTCCAGCTGAGGAGCCTCCCAGGCTTCCCCTGCCTCCCAAACTGCTGTGGATTTGGACAACTGCTGGAGGGCTGCTGACCCTGGTGCTCCTGAAGTGCCTGAGGTTAGGCCCCTCCAAGGACTTCTCAGCTGCCTGTGCCTGTGCTGGCACCTGCAAACCAGGTAACCAGAGCTGCTCCTGGGCACTACATCACTACTTTTTTTTTTTTTTTTAAGAAAAGAGGGACACCTTCCCTTAAATAATTGATGGAATAGGCCACAATTGGACCCAGGGAACATCTGGCAGGTGGATAACAGGAATCAAATTAAACCATGCAGAGGAAGGAGCTTGAGGGGTAGGAGACAGAGCCATGGGGGGTGCTTTGTCCCTCACCCTGCTCGGTACCCCTTTCACCCTGGAGGTTTGCTGAGGCAGGGAGCTCTTGAACAGGGGAAACCTCATGGATCTTAGATGCTGATGTCGGAGCTCTTTTCCCCAACAGTGTACACGGGCTCATACACTCACTTGTGTGTGCACATCCTAACAGACACAGTTTCACACACCACACATGTATGCCTGCCCCATGCACACCAAAACATCGCAAGTACACACGTAACAAATGTGCACACTTGCCCACACAGGCACATAAGCATCATACAGAATGTGTGCAGGTTTGTACATGGCAGGCTTTGCATATATGTGACTGCAAATGTGTGTAAATGCTCCTATGTGCACATCACCCACACAAGCACAAGTCATTAGTGTGCACACAACACCATACATGTACACACATGCACATCCATACATGTGTACAGCCCTGACCCTGGAAGCCTGTTGGAGGCCTCAGGGACCTCAAGGACCTTGCTCTGCTGTGGGGGAAAAGCCCCTGTAACTCTGGACCCCTGAGGTTGGGGCAGGAAATAAAGGAACACTTAGGAGAAGAGCTGGAGTACCCACAAAGTCTTTATGATGCCCCAGGTTTTAGCGGAGACTGTGGCCCACTGATGTTTGTGGTAAGGGAGGAGGCACAGTCTTGGCCTATGAAGAAAGGGACAAATCACAGGATTTGTGACCTCCAGAGTCTGGTGAGAACCTATCTGCCTCCCAATCAAGACCTGTGATTCTCCCCTTCCTCCCATGAAAGATATAAACCAGTCAGATTGTTCAGTAAAACAATGGCTAGAGATGAGGTTTAGCAGCTAGAAGAGTCACAGAATGTGCAGAAACTGAGTGCTCAGGAAGTAGACGCTGCTGATCCTGTAATCCGACTGTAATTTAATGAAAACAGAAACAGATTAAGATCAATAAGAAGAACGTTCAATTTTGAGCTGGAAGCCTCCTCCCTGCTGGCTAGCTGTCACGGTACTGGCAAATGCTATGTAGCCTGCTAGGGGATTAAAGTCTCAACAGTCTTAGCCAGCAGTGGATCCTGTGAACTACCTAACTGATCAATCAGGCAAAATGTGCCCCCTGGTGCAATAGTGGTATGACTGTTATGGAGTTAAGCAACTGCTCTCTGATTAGGCTTGAGTCCTGCTCCATGGGAGGGAATTCATACCTAATACTGACAACATAGTCAAAAGCCAATGACTAGGAAAGTCATAATCCCTAGGGGAGAAGTTACTACTGTTTGGCGAAATGGATCTATCTGCCCAACAAATTATCCCCTAACTATCTATATGTATGCCCATCTATTAGTGTTGCTCTCCATTTTAGTTAGAAAAGCTTCTCTTTTCACATGGTGGTGACTCAGAACTTGTCAGTGTGCTGAAAAGAAGTGACAGCTCAGTGCTTAGCATTAAATGAGGCATCTGTATCACATTCTCCAAGGCTCAGGGGCCATTGCAGAAGAGATGGGGAAAGAGAGTAAGAGCCAAAGGAAGGGGAGGATTGCTTTTCAATGCTGTCTTCCACACATACAGTGACCAGTCCTTCGTGCCCTCACAGCAGCTGCTATTACCTGCACAAGACCTGCATGTATCAGATCATTGACATGTTGTCATGGATGATGGGGGACTTGTTGGAAGGAAAGAAGAGGGGGCCGTGGGGAGTGGGGAGAAGGAGGAAAGGAGGGTGGTAGAAGGGACTTATGAGATCGGTGTATATTGTGTATATGTATGGAGGTTGTCAAAAACAAATGTTCAGGTGACCATGGTGGCGCACACCTTTAATCCCAGCTATTGTGAGGCAGAAGATTGCTGGGAGTCTGAATCCACCCTGAGACGACATAGTAAATTCCAGGTCAGACCCCTCTCCAAGGTTACACAAGGAATAATAAGGGCTCAGAAGAAGACTCTCCTACCAGCTGAGCTGCCTACAAGTCATGAAGTGAACAGATGCAGCAGCATCCACGAGGGACCTGGGCTGGGGTGAGTCAGCCATGTTCCTGTAAGCAACCCCTCACCCATACTCCTGGAAGTAATCCCAGTAAACTCTCGGGTTCACTAAGGTTCACTCGCACGGAATCTTACCTTGGATCTGTTTGTCAGTGCCCTGAGGTGAGTAGATCTCATGTTCACGTCTCACCAGGAAAAGTGAATGCAACAACCTGCCATTCCCAAGCACCCTCCTGGGACAACACGTCTGTGTTTCAGGTCACATTCAGAGGAGAGAAGGCTGGACCTCCTGAGCCCTGCTTCAGTTTCCCCTTGCATAAAATGGATACACTGCTTCCCTAGTTGCCTATGGCCTCTGGAAAACCCTGGGAGTCACAAAGGCAGCTGGGCCCCAGCATGGAGTGTCCTGCAGACTGGGTAGGTGAGTAGGGGACCCTCCCGGGGCTGCAGAGCAATGACTACTCAATGCTTAGTGGCAAGGGTGGTAGGAATGCCATGGCCAGCGTAGGCAGGGGGTCTTCTTGCTATTGTGTGTGTTCATCTCTCTAGCGTTTGTAGTCACACCCAGGCCCAGAACTGCTGAGCAGGGATCTTGCACAAGCACACGGTCAGAGGTCACCATTCTTTTCTTGATCATAAGGGCCCCTCTTCCCAACACTCTGACCCACCCAAGGGCCACGCAAGTTAGCCCCACTCAGATGGGAACCCCTTCTGGGGCATCTGTAGTCTGTCCTGACATCTCCATCCCCCACCTTGGAGCCATGGTCAACCCCAGAGGCTGCATTGTACGCATGGAGACAGATAACACGTTTTACAACCTCCAGACGGGCTTTTAGATGGCCTCAGCCATCAGAGGTGGGGGTGTCACTTTATGAGGGGAGTGGATCGGCCTCAAGCATGCCAGCATGCATCCCCCCATCCCATCTAGAGATCCTTCCGGAGCCCCCAGGGAACCTCTAGCCATAAGTGATGATGCCTGGCCACCCAGGGGACTGTCCCTTTGGCTCATAGAATAGTGATTCAGGCCTGAGCTCATTGATCTCCCTGAGTTTTTAAAGGAAATTTTATTTGTTTGGGGTTTCTAGTCATTAAGCTAAAACCAGAAAAATAGAGCAAAATCAATAGGCACAGTCAGTCCGTGTTACCATGTAAACAGATAGGATAGGTCACGAGCCAGGGCTTGCCCTGGGGAAGGGCTTCAGACAGGGTGGACAAGGGACATCTGTGGGGTCCTCTCAACCTCCAAGGAGGCCACTGGGTGGGTTACAATAGGAGTAGACACGTGAACAGACATGGCAACCTCAAAGTCCAGAGGGTCCCAGATGCCCAATGCATGTGTGAGGACTTCACTGAGAAGCCACGGTCCCCTAGGAAACCTGGGTGCTAGTTGTGTGGTCTCATGTCTTTCTGCATATGAAGAAAGCCCTTCTCTGAGTAGGCCTGACCAGCATCCCATTGATCACCACTCACTGGGTCACCTCCAGAGTGTCCCTTGAGAGGTAGTGTTTTTGCAGGAGCTCAAGCCCTGGGCTATGAAGACTGAGGCAGACTGATCACTGCTGATTCCTAGAGTTCAGCCACTGCATCAAGAAGCTCAAGAGGTTCTAGATGCTGCTGACAGCCCAGGACTGAGCAGGAGTGGAGAGCGAGCGATCGCTTGTACAAAGTGGTGTAGCAGAGGCAGCTGAGGGCTGGCTTGGTTCCTAGCACTGTGACTAGCCCAAAGTATCTGCCCCCCACCACACTCAGACAGTAGAACCTGGTGAAAAACCCATACCTCACCCCCAAAAAGGCAGTCAGAAGAACTGGGCTCAACCTCCTCTGGATTTTGGGTGGGTGGGGGTGTGAGGTAGTCTCTCTCTAGCCCAGGCTGACCTGGAATTTACTATGTAGTCTCAGGGTGACCTCGAGCTCATAGTGATCCTCTTACCTCTGCCTCCCAAGTGCTGGATTAAAGGTGTTCGCCACCACGCGTGGCTCAACCTCTAGATTTTGATGTAAAAGATTGAAATGTAATTCATAGGCTGAGATGTAGCTCAAGTGGCAGGGTGCTTAGCTAACATGTGCAAGGTCATGGGCAGGAAGAAAGGAAAGCACAAAACAATTCAGCCAGGTGAAGTGGACAATTGAATGCTTTCAGGATATGCACACGTGTGTGCAGCCATCACTACAGTTCAGTCTACAACCTTCAGGCGTTTTCACCACCTCCAAAAGAAAGCCTGAGTTTGGGCTGCAGGTCACTGAGAAATCAAGCTGGAGCTGAGCTGGAAGCCTTCTCCCCTTCAACTAGCTGTCAGGATACTGGAAAGAGCTATACAGCTTTGGGGAAAGAGAAGTCATCACCAGTTTTAGCCAGCAGTGGACCCTGCAAGCTTCATGGCTGGCCAGCCAAGCCAAACATGACAACTGCTGCAATGGTAGCATGTCTGTAAAGTGGGAAACCAACTGCTCTCTGATTGGACTTGAAGCCAGCTCCATGGGAGGAAGTTCCTGCCTGGTACTGAAATCTAATCAAAACCCTATAACTGGGGAGGATATAAACCCAAAGGGGAAACTTCTACTGTTTGGCTAAGGTATATATTATGCCCACCAAGCTGCCCTCTAGATATTTATGTTTCTGCCTATATATTAATGCTACTCTCACTTTTGGTTAGAGAAGCTTCTCTTTTCAGATGGTAGGGAGCCCTGGGTGACTCAAAAATTGACCAAAGTGCTGAGAAGTGACAGTGAAGTGTTCAGCACTAAGAGAGACATCTCTGTCACACCCTCCAAGACTCAGGGAACATTGCAGAAGAGAAAAAAAGTCATATGTCATCCAAATAGAGGAGAGGCTAGTTGAAAAAAAAAGAGAGATTCCGTGTAGGGGGTATTTGGGAGGGATATAAGGGAGAATGGTAGGAGGGGATTATGATCATGACATATTGTCTATATGTATATAGGTTGTCAGTAGAAAGTTTATAGCAACAACAACAAAAAAGAAATTCTAAGAAGCTGGGCTAAACCTACTGGTCTGGGTTCGATTCCCCAGTACCCACTTAAAGCCAGATGCATATTGGCACATGCCTATAATCCCAACACTAGGGAAGTAAAGCCAGGAGGATCAGGAGTTCAAGATCAGCTTCAACTGTATAGCAAATTAGAGGCCAACCTGGGCTTCATGAGACCTTGTTTCAGAAAAAGAAGGGACAGACATGGTGACACACACCTTTAATCCTAGCTCTCAGGAGGCTGAGGTAGGAAGATCTATGAGTTCAAGGGCCGCCTTGTGCTAAAGAGTGAGTTCCTAGTTAGCCTGAGCTTGAGTGAGACCCTACCTTGAAAATATAAAGAAGGAAGGAGTGAGGGAAAAGAAGGAAGGGAGGGAGAGAGGGAAAGAGGAAGAAATGAAGAATGAGCAAACTCTGAACCAAGCCTAGTAGCTAAGGCCTGTAATCTCAGTGGTCAGGAGACTGAGGTAGAAAGATTGAAAATTCAGGGCTTGCATGTCTCAAAAAAAAAAAAAGTTTAAAAAGCCAGGCATGGTGTGACACATGCCTTTAATCCCAGCATTCAGGAGGCAGAAGCAGGAGGATAACTGTGAGTTTGAGACCACCCTGAAACTATGTAGTGAATTCCAGGTCAGCCTGGGCTAGAGTGAGACCCTCAAAAAAGAAAAAAAAAAAAAAAAGAAAGAAAGGAAAGAAAGAAAAAGAAAAAGGTGTGGGTATATAGCTCTATGTTGCCTAGTATGCCCAAGTCCCTGACTTTGATCCCCAAAGCTGGGGTTAGGGTTGAGGTTAGCAAGGGAAGGAGAGAGAGGCCTTGAGTACCAATTCACCTCTGTCCCGATGGGTTTACCCAGTCGGAACCGTTCATATGCCTTACTATATGAGCACAATGTCCTCAGCCATCATCCATGCTGTAGCATGAATCACAATTCTTCATTACTTTTTTTGTTCTTTTGGTTTTTCGAGGTAGGGTCTCACTCTAGCCCAGGCTGACCTGGAATTCACTAGGTAGTCACAGGTTAGCCTCAAACTCATGGTGATCCTCCTACCTCTGCCTCCCGCGTGCTGGGATTAAAGGCATGCGCTACCACGCCCGGTTTCTTCATTACTTTTTAAGGCCCAATATTATTTGCCTCCCTGGCTATATTGTTATGTATTGTCCTTTGACAGACCCTCGCACTCAAGTTGCTTCTACTTCCTGGCTGTCCTAAGACTGCTGCTATGTGCCTTATGCTATGTGACCTGAGTGTTTGTTTCCTCGGTGTCTACGCCTGTGTAGTCATTGTGTTCGAAGGACCAGCAGGCCATTTTCCAAAGCTCAACCTCTATTTTTCAAAAGATGCTTCCAAATTGGGGACATGGGGACAATTCCACCATGAATTGGTGGAAGCAGAAAGAAGGATCAGCTTGGCTGTCTCCATCATCGATCTCAATCAAGAATGAGGACTTTCTGGGGCTGGAGAGATGACTCAGCAGTTAAGGTGCTTGTCTCCAGTGCCTAAGGACCTGGGTTCAATTCCCCAGTACCCACATATGTCAGATGCACAAAGTGGTGCATGCAGCCGAAATTCATTTGCAGTGGCTAGAG
>PVHP010013556.1:0-22753 GCA_004024765.1 Zapus hudsonius
TCAGGGTGGTCTTGAACTCAGTGATCCTCCTATCTCTGCCTCCCCAGTGCTTGGACTAAAGGCTTGTGCCACCACGCCCTGACTTGGGTTTTTTTTTTTTTTTGTATTTTCCCCACATTGTGCCTATTGTTCAAGGCTGGGGAGATCAATACAGTAGTTAGGAAGTCCCAAGCTCAACTTCTCAGAAAAGCAACTTCTTATGTGGAACTGGTTTTTTTTTTTTTTGTAGAGAAATGCACAAGTTTGAAAGGATGTTTCATATTGGATTCTAGTACCTTCCTGGCTTGTTATTTCTCTGAAATCATGTAGAGCTGTGCGTGACAATGCACTCGGGGGTGGTATTGCTGTGAATGAGGTAGTTGGGGATCTCCATTATAGGCCCTTCCTTTGCTACTGAAGCCTGCTCTCCTGTTTATCTCACTTCATTTCTTTTATTTCAGTTTGCTTGAGCTCATTAACTGTCTTCTAGCAGCTGGGAATGTCAGTTTATGGTAGGAAACTGTCTTGGTGTGAAACTTGAAGTAATTTATAAACCCAGAATCTTAACAGTTTCAGGGCCCTAGTATATAAATAAAATATGCTCAGCAGGTTTAAAAATGAATATAATCTTAGAAGTTACTACTATTTTACAACTAGAGAAATATCCATTTGATAATATCTTAATCAGAGTGTCATTTATGAAGTGCCTTTCCTCATTGCTTTCCCCCACTTACCTTCTCATTCTCACTGGATTTTTTTTTTTTTTGAGACAACATCTTTCTATGCAGCTCAGATTTGCCTTCATCTTGATATCTTCCTGCCATTATCATTGGAAATACAGATTTCTGTACCACCACACCCAGCCTGGCTTTTTAAAATTTTTTTAATAGCCAGGCATGGTGGCTCACGCCTTTAATCCCAGCAGTTGGGAGGCAGAGGTAGGAGGATCGGTGAGTTTGAGGCCAGCCTGAGACTACATAGTGAATTCCAGGTCAGCCTGGACTAGAGCGAGACCCTACCTCGAAAAACCAAAAAAAAAATTTTTTTTAATATTATACCACTTATTGAAATGTGCTTTGCCCTACTCTTTTAAGTCTCAAGAAGTCAATCTAGTTACTGCTACTATTGTAGCAGGGACTGAGCACAGTGGATGAACACCCGTGTCTCAAAATGCCAAAGAATCAGACAATTTCTGACAGTATTTTCTTTTCACACATGTTTATTCTAGATTAGAGTCAGTTCAGAGTATTTGGGAAAGAGATAGGGGAAACAGCCGAACCATCATGTCCAGCCACCAGTGTGGGGAGAACACGTGGAGTTTTTACACGATTTATGCTGTTCATCTAAACAAGCAGAAAGGGGAAAGATGAGAAGGAAAGATTCAGGTGGAAGAGAAATCCATTAGGCTGTGGTGTGGGGCTAGGGAGACCTTACAGGTCCCTAGAGAGTCAGAAGTCCTTCTAGGGCGCCATGTGGAAGAAGAGAGGGCCTTTGTCCTAGGGAAGCTTTTTTTTTTAAAGTTCCCCCAGTTAAGTCAGAGAGACAGCTGATTGGTCTATATCTGACCAATCAGTTTTAGGGCCTAGGTTTCAGTTCTAGCTAGGCACCTCCCACTCAATGGGAGGGTGTCTACGAACTTGCCTGACCATCACACTATTTATTGCCTTATTTGAACGATAACATAAATATTTTTTGAATATTGATTATCCTGCATTGATTAATTGATGAATGGATGAGTATATCCATGGATTAGGCTGGTTGAACCCAAGGCTTTACATGCATTTATTCTGCCAAAGAGCTAGTGCTCCCCCAGCCACCAACATGCTGACTATGGAAACCTGGGCCTCCATATGCTAGGCTAACGCTCTACCGTTTAGGACTCTACTCTTCTTTTCTTTGTATTTATTTGAGAAAGAGAATGAATATGGGTGCATCAAGGCCTCATCATACCCTACTTTTCTTTTTTGTTTTTCAAAGTAGTGTCTCACTGTAGCCCAGGTTGACTTGGAATTCACTATGTAGTCTCAGGGTGGCCTTGAACTCAAGGTGATCCTCCTACCTCTGCCGCCTCCCAAGTGCTGGGACTTAAAGTGTGCGCCACCACACCTAGCTTTGTTTTAACTTTTTATTGACAATTTTTCATATATATACCTAACGTATTTTATAAGGAGGTTTGTCGTTCACATTTTCTCACCCCTTTATACTCTGGCTGAGAAAGCAACAAGGGATTTGGGAAATAAATGGTTAAAAATAAACACTATAGCTCCCCCTCCTTTCCTTTTTTTTTTTTCCCCTCGAAATAGGATGTCACTCTAGGCTAGGATCTGACCTGGAATTTACTCTATAGCCCAGGCTGGCCCCAAACTCATGGAGATCCTCCTACCTCTGCCTCTGGAATGCTGAGACTAAATGCTTTCATTCATTCACTTATTCATTCATCAGATGCCAGAGGAGGTTATTCCCACATTCTCAAAGTAGAGAATAAAACACATTCTCTACACTTAAAGAATTCCAGACTAGAAAGATAGGCACATAAACAGAAGACTGGAACTGAGCCCTTCCTTTTGTAGAGAGAGCTAGAGTTGTTGGGTGTGAATGGGTTGGAAAGCATAGCTAAGAATTTGCTGAGTAAGTAAGGGACTAGTTTATGTGCTAGCATAGTGGTATGCAGTTGCATGGAAATTTTTGTTTGCTTTGTTTTTTTGAGGTAGTGCCTCCCTCTAGCCCAGGCTGACCTAGAATTCACTATGTAGTCTCAGGGTGGCCTTGAACTCACGGCAATCCTCCTACCTCTGCCTTCCGAGTGCTGGGATTAAAAGCGTGCACCACCACGCCCGGCAAGTACATTCCATTTTCTAACCCAGAGTCAGTGATGAAAGGGATCTTGTATTGATTCTCTGTCTGGAAAGATCAAGGCTCTTTTCACCCTGGAATCCCGAGTGTGGGGATTAAAGGCATGCACCACCAATCCCGGCTCCTCCCATTACTTAAAAAAAAAACTTTTATTGATAGCTTCTATAATTATAGACCCTCCCTCCTTTCTCTTCCCCCTCTCAGTTAATCTCTATTTTGTTTTGGTTTCATCATCTTTTCCTCCATTTTGTTGTAGGTATCATCAGGCACTGCAAAGTCATGACTATCAAGGCCATTTTGTGTCTGGAAGTTTGTGTTGTAAGCAGTCCTCCCCTTCCTTTGGCTCTTACAGTCCTTCCACCACCTCTTCCACAATAGACCCAGAGCCTCGGGAAGTATGATAGAGATGTCCCAGTGCTGAACACTCCACTGTCATTTCTCAGCACTGTGGTGTCTTTTGGGTTATCTCAGTGGTCACCACCATCTGAAAAAGAGAAGCTTCTCTAGCCAAAAGTGAGAGTAGCAGCATTGTATGGAAATGGTCCTTTTAAAAAAGTGCTTATAAGGCAGTTTGGCAGGCATAATATATGTATTTAGCCAGACAACCGAAGACATTGCTCACCCAGGGCTCATGATCTCACCATCCTAGGCTTTTGACTAGGTCTTCAGTACCAGGCATACTTCCCCTCCCATGTGTGGTGTGACTGGCATATAATTCATTTGGGATCCAGTGAGATCTGTGAAGCCTTTTGAGGTGAGATTTAGGAAAAGGAAGGTAGCTTCTAGTCCCTTGGTCATCCTGTGTGCCTTTATAGACAGAAGATCTAGATTTCTACTGGAGGAATTGGAAAGTAGGAATTGTGTTTCTACCTAGTTTTTTGTTTTGTTTTTTTGTTTATTTATTTTAATATGTATATTTTATTGTCCACAATGAGTTACATTATTTTTAAAAAATATTTTATTTATTTATTTATTTGAGAGATAGAGAGAGGGAGAGGCAGAGAGAGACAGAGAGAATGGGCACAACAGGGCCTCCAGCCACTGCAAATAAACTCCAGACACATGCACCCTCTTGTGCATCTGGCTTTACATGGGCACTGGGGAATCGAACTCAGGTCCTTCTGCAGTGCAGGCAAACGCCTTAACCTCTAAGCCATCTCTTCAGCCCATGAATTACATTATTTAGTGGGCAAACAATGAGTTGTTTTCCCCAATGCCCCCCCATCCCCAATCAACTGGATATCCTCTTCCGTGGGCCGTCTGGATCAGTCCTTGGGGGCAGGGGACCATGGATAGCCTAGTATTCAGCCCGGTTCTCCTGGCCCAAGTGTGTTGTTACTGAGGGCTGCCATGCCTCTGGATCTTCTCCCCCACTACCGCTCTCACAATCTTTCCGCCCCCTCTTCTACTGTTTTTGTATTTTAAGGTAGGGTCTTTATCCCAGGATGACCTGGAATTCACTATGTTGTCTCAGGGTGGACTTGAACTCACAGCGATCCTCCTATCTCTGCCTCCTGTATTTGGATGATTTTCATTTCTTTTTTGATAGGAGGCCATGGGAAAGGTCAGTATTGTGTTTTAAAAGAACAAGGGAGTTTAATCCCAGCACTCAGGAGGCTGAGGTAGGAGAATAGCCATGAGTTCTAGTTGTGGTTCAACTAGATTTTTTCATTTACAGTATTTAAATGCTTTGAGTTTACATAAATCAGATTACTAACTTCAAATTTTTTCATTCTGTCTGTTCCATCCCAACTTTTGAATGTTAATGAGGAAGAATCATAATGTTCTTAAAACACACATTAAGAAATGTTCCTAAAATCAGTAAAACATTGCTTTGAATTAGTTTTGCATATATGCATGTATATATGTAACACAACCATTGTTTATTTCCAGATACAAAAACAGATTATGACTTCTTGACCTTCATTAGTCATAACCATTAGAATTATTGGCTTTTATTATAATGTTAATTTATTAAAATTTTCTAGAGACAATAACAGTTGGTCAATCTGGAATATAGTGTTGCCTTGGTAACTAATAAGAAAAAAATGCAGAGAAATCAGTCATAGAACATACAAAAGCCAAGGCAGTAAACAGGTTAAATCTTAGCTCTAGGCACATAAAGAGAAACATCTGATTGTACCAAAGCACTTGCTTGACATGTCATTATTTATCAGTAAAAGTGTCTTAGAAACCACATTATGACGAGACACGCAGAAGTCCATGTACTTTTATCTGACTTAAAAAATAGAATTTCAAAATCATTTGCCCAAATGACATTCCATATCACAACGCCCTGGGTGTGGTAGCTCATGTCTGTACTCCTGGAGGTGGAGGCAGGAGAATCAGAAGTTCAAGATTGTCCTTGTTATATTGTGAGTTCTGGGACACATTAAGTGCCTGACTGAGGGTTGTGGGGAAAAGTGATCACTGTGAATTGGGCGTAGTAACAGACCTGTGATTCCTTCAATGTATATTTTAAAGGTTGGACTTTTCGAGATGTAACAGTGTAAAACTGTAAAACTAAAAGGCACCTTAAAACTTTCCTTCGTTGTGTTAAGTGGCATGAGGATATTTGACAAACTGGTCTTCTGGCTCCAAGCTGGATTCTCTCCTCCCCCATAAACCAAAGATAGAAGGTGTCCAGCTAAAATTTTTATCTATTTATTTTTACAATGCTGGAGGGGAAATCCAGGACCCTGCACATGCTAAACAAGCACTGTACTATTGAGCTACTTCCCAGCCTTTGATCGAATAGTTCACATTATCATCCAATTTTTGGTGCCGGTAGTGACTTAACAGCTGATAACATCTGTCAGCTTTGTTTGAAGTACAATATGACATACTCTTACAGGATGCTTTTTGTTTGGTTTGGTTTGGTTTCTAGGTAGGGTCTCCCTCTAGCCCAATCTGACCTGGAACTCACTCTGTAACCCCAGGCTGGCCTCGAACTCCAGTGATCCTCCTACCACTGCCTCCAGAGTGCTGGGATTAAAGGCATGCACTGCCACACCCAGCACCAATATACTTTTTTCATGGGAAAAAATACATATATATTGGTTTTTTTGAAGGCCAAAGTTAGAATCCAGTGTTTCTCAATTGATCCCCACTTTATTTTGATTTTTCTCTCACTTGATCCCAGAATTTACCAGTTTTTCTAGTCTGGCCACCTGTGCTAGGCATCTGCTAGCTCTGGGATTAGAGTGGGTGCTGGAGATCTGTGTCCCGTCCTCATGCCTGCATGGGAAGCACTTTATCCTCTGACCCATCTCTACAGCCCAGAAACTGTGCTTTATGGATTGCTCAATTTGTTTATCTCCAAAGCCTAGGCCAGCAAAGGATCACACTGAATGGGGGCAGTAAGCTCTAGTGGGCTGGAAAAACTCCACCCCACCAGTTAGTCTAGATGGTAGAGGAGGTTGAACTATCCTCAGTGTTTCCATGGTCCCTGGAAAGAGGGTTCATGCGGGAGGAGCACACCAACTCATGCAAGGAACCTAGGAGTAGCCGGACAGGACTAAAAGCATAATGAGTGTTTCATAATTGGATAAGGATACAATAATGAAAGTGTTGTATAATTGGAACACATGCCCTAAACCCATATGCACTAACATCTGTAAATGAAACCCTTCATTAATCATTACAGCAGAGCTAAAAGTAGAATTCTCAACAAGCTTTGAAAACCCTACTCAAGTCAGTTTTGTAGTGAATTTGTTAAGTTGTTGTGACAGCAATCCCACTCTTCCTCTAAGAAATGAATGCCTGCAATCCTGATATTACATTAAGGTGTTCGCTTTTTAAGTGAAATTTTAAGCAATTTCCTGAAATCATTGTTCTTCAGGGGTTAGAGCTGGGGATTGGCAAATGAACCTTGCTTATTTTTAAAACAGTTTTTTGAGTGGGTGATTTTAGCACGCTAGGCATAGAATCAGTTAAGTGAATGTGTGGGTACACATGTATCTATATCAGTGAAAGCTGACATAATTACTATCCTCAGTGCAGGGATTGGCACCATATCATCTGTATTTTAAACTGCAGGTCTAAACAAAGTGCTAGCTAGCTGGAAATAGATTTTCAGATTAACAGTGACACTCTCTTCCTTTTCATTCATTCTTCCTTCTTTTCACACCTGCTAAATACATTTAACACCCAATTGCTTGTGGAGAAAGGGAGATTGGAAGAAATTTGGTCTTACCATGAATACTGGGAACTTGCTGTGATGTCACTGCAAGCTCTGTGTGAACGTAGGTGGTGTTAGAGCTCCAGGAGTGAGAGGGGGGAGAGCAGTGGCAGAGACGATGTCGCTTTCAGACAAGCAGCCAGCCTCTCTCACTGCTGCGTACAACCAGCTCTATAAAAGCAAGCCTGCAGAGAGTCGAATGGATTCCCCAAAAGAAATTGGTCAGGCTGGATTTGAATGGCAGAGGACAGAAGGCAAACTGAATGAAATCGGGTTGAATGTCAGCATGGACGGGCAGCTGAAAGATGGGCTTGTGAAGAATACCAGCTTCCTGGAGCAGAATAAGCTCTGCTTTTTTGAGGGGAAGCTAGACAAAGAACTCAGCATCGAAGAGCAGAACAAGGAGTATCGAGCAACCTCCGGTCACCTTGAGAGCAGGTATGTGATTTCAGCAGCCTGCCATCCCTCCGAGGGGAACTCAGTACACCAGAAGACAGCTGAGTTCCATCTGGAACTCTCAGAGGGGCAAGACAAAAACAAAGCCACTATAGTTCAGGGGAAGGTGGTGGGGAAGAGTGAACTAGAGACCAAGAGCCAGCTAGAACTGGATTTTCCTGGGGCTTCTGACATCCCCACCCAGTATGGTAAGGAGCAAGAAACCAGTGTTTGGAACCCCAACTTTCATTCAGTGGCTCAGAGCCCTCAGGTCTCAAGGGAAGTACCTCCTGGAAAGGAGGAGAATGGTACTACCCCTGGCTGCCCAGCCATGGGGGTGATGAATGATAACTTTGGACAGATCAAATGTGAGGCCCCAGTAGTGGTGGCTGTCACCCACCCAGCCCCCACTATTGAGCATTCACCCACTGCCATTCCACCAATCACTATGATGGAGATCACTCGGGAAAATTGGAATGCAGGCTTTCAAATCAAAGGCGAGGATAAGGAGTTGAAGAAATTGAGTTCTACTGAGGAGGGGGTTATGCTTGACCAAGTCCCCCAACAGAAAAAGGCAATCCGCCGGGCCCTGTCTGAATGTTCTCACCTCTCAGTGCCCCCAGCTGTGAACCTTGCAGATAAGTACCCTGAACCCCCTGCCCGAGAAGAACTTCCTTCTGGCCTGCAGCTTCCTATCAGTAGCCCAGTGCCAAGCCCTATGCCCAGGAAGATGGGAACTCCTGCCATAAGGCGCTCCATGACTGTGGCTGAGGAGCAATCAGCTAGCTGCAAACCGAGTTCTGGGGAGTTGGCCATCCTGTCTACTGTGGAGGTACCTCCGCTCATCTGCGAGGATCCAGTGGCCAAGGAGATAGATGTGGCCTGCTTGAGGAACAGCAGCAGCTCTGGGAAGAAAGAGTTCAGCACTGCTGGGTTGTATAGTAAACTGGAGCAGATTCCTGAAGGAAGCACGCAGGACAAAGGACAGGAAGATTCCAGTGAGGAAAGAGTTGATTCATGTCCCTTAATCTGCCAGGAAAGCAAGAAACATCCTGGACAGACGGCTCTGTCAGGCAAGAAAGAAATCGAGGTCACTGCAATCCAGAGCACTCTATCATTGCTGTGTGAAGAGACCCCACGTGATGGTATGTTTCTAAATTTTGCCTCCCTTGGGAACAAGCAGACAGCGAGGAAGGAGCCAAAGTGATAGATTACCACAGTAGTGCCAGCAGCTTGTTACTGCTGGAGTCTGGGACTGCCTGGGGAAAGCTTGACTCCCTCCCTTGGAAGTTTGCTGAGATGAGAGTGAGGCAACAAAATGAGAACAAAGCCAATCTGTCTGGGTCATGCTAATGCCTGCTGGACAATAGATAGTGTGGACTGAGGGTGGGGTGCAGAGTGGTGGGCTAAAAATTTTGAGTCCCTCCTTGACTTCCAGTTACCCTGACTGACCACCCCATCCCCCCAAGCCCTCTGCTCTCATTGGTTTGAACTAGATGATTCCAGAGCATTAAACCACCACATTACCACTGATTGATTTCCATAGATTCACGAGTTTATCAGCACTAACCTCCTCTTTTAAGTTGCACAGTCTGAGTAGAAGCTGTTTTCTGTTTTGCTTTTGAGAACATTTTACTTTTGTTCAAGCTGAAAAATAGGCTTTTATAGTTGGCTATTTAATATTCTTTCCTCATCTCTCATGTTTGACCCAATCATGCTGGTAGTTTTCTCTTTCTGTATGTGTATTGAGAGGATTTGTGGGGAGAAGGAGAAGAAAGGAAAAGCAAAAAGAGGAGAGACTTGCAGCCTAATAAACAGCTAAGTGCTGTCACCTTTGTGACTGCTTTCAGTGCTCTCTTCCTGGCCCTTTCTTCTCCATCCCCCAGCCCCCAAGGCTGGTATTGTTAGTGGTCTAAAATAGCTGTTTTTCGCTAAGTCCAGTTTGAGCACAAAGGATTGTGGTTCACAAGCATGTTAATGGGGATTTAAAATATGTTCTATTGTTTAAAAAATAATTAGTTTTCCTGGGACCTGTTTTCTCTGTTCCTTTCAGTACATTTTTTTTTGTTTGTTTTGTTTTTATTTTTCCGAGGTAGGGTCTCGCTCTAGCTCAGGCTGACCTGGAATTCACAGTGTAGTCTCAGGGTGGCCTTGAACTCACAGGAATCCTCCTACCTCTGCCTCCCGAGTGCTGGCATTAAAGGTGTGCGCCACCACTCCCGGCTTCAATACATTTTTATGGAATGTTTTGCTTGTTTTTCTCTGAAAATAAGAAAAGTGCTTCTGTACAGAAGTAGTAAGTGGATCAGGACTCTTGAATGCTATCAGGTATTTTTTGATTTTTTGGTTTGGTTTCTTGCTTGTATGTTATTTTTGAAATTTTATTTATTTTTCAAGCAGAGAGATACAGACACAGAGAGCAAAAGAGAGAGTACGGCTGGGCCGGGGTCTCTAGTCACTGCCAACCAACTCCAGATACATGCGCTACTTCATGCATCTGGCCTACATGGGTACTGAGGAATCAAACCTGGGTCATTAGGCATTGCAGGCAAGCATCTTAACCACTGAACCATCTCTGCAGCCCTTATTTGTATTTTAGATGGAATAAGCAGAGAAACTTTTCATTTTCTCTGGGATCATAAGAATCCGGGTGTCAGGGGGTGGAGAGATGGCCCAGCAGTTAGGGCTCCTGTTTACAAAGCCTGACAGTCTGGGTTCGATTCCCCAGTACCCACATAAAGCCAAATGGACTAAGTGGCAGTTGCATCTGGTATTCATTCGCAGAGGCAGGAAGCCCTGGTGCACCTGCCCATTCTCTCTCTCCCTCACTCCTTCCCTCCTTATCCCCTCTCCTTGCAAACAAATAGATTTTTAAAAAAAATTTTTAAAGAATTCAGGTGTCCTATGCACTTGTGTACTTCTAGTAGTGGCAAAACTTAGAAGGGCCTTATAGACAGTGTTCTGTTGTTGATCCCCAAGTATGCCACCATGCCTGGCAGTTTGGATTTTTTTTCCTTCACGTTTTAAAAATAATTCAGAAGCCAGGTGTGGTGGCACACCTATGATCCCAGTACTCAGGAGGCAGAGGTAGGAGGATCTATGAGTTCAAGGCCAGCCTGGGCTAAAGTGAAGCCCTACCTGGAAAAAAGTCATAATTCAGTTTTTTACTAAAACCACATATGGTTCAAACATCAAAGAGTACAAAACACTCTACATTAGAAAACCTACCAACACAAGATTATACCAAGTCAACTTGTTCCAACTCATTCCCTATAAACACAACTATATATTCCAGGAAGAATTTACTAGAATTTGGGCTGGAGAGATGGCTCAGCAGTTAAGGCACTTGTCTGCAAAGCCTAATGACCTGAGTTTGATTCCCCAGTACCCACATAAAGCCAGATGCACAAAGTCGCCATGCACCCGGAGTCCATTTGCAATGGCTGGAGGCCCTGGTGTGCCTGTTTTGTCTCTCTTCATCTCTCTCTGCTTGCAAAGAAATAAATAAAACATTTTTTAAAAAGAATTTACTGCCGGGCGTGGTGGCGCACGCCTTTAATCCCAGCACTCGGGAGGCAGAGGTAGGAGGATTGCTGTGAGTTCAAGGCCACCCTGAGACTACATGGTGAATTCCAGGTCAGCCTAGACTAGCGAGACCCTACCTTGAAAAACCGAAAAAAAAAAAAAATTTACTAAAATTCTATAAAGGAACCTGAAAGGTAGAAAGAAGACAGTTTTAGGGACCGCAGGACTTTTTTTTTATCACTTCTGTACCCCAGAGAGGACTGTAACCCAGAATTACCAATAAACATGAGGGAAGGGGGTGGGGAGAAGAAGGCTTTTTCTTTCTTGCCAGAGAACTAGGAAAAGGGAAGCCTAGCAAAAACCCAACATTGGGCTGACACTTGGGAGACAGAGGTAGAAAGATCACCAAGAGTTTGAGTCCAGCCTGGGACTACAGAATGAGTTCCAGGTTAGTCTGGGCTAGAAGGAGACAATACCTCAAAAAAATAAAATAAGTAAATCCAACATTGAGCCCTATCTCTCTACCCATCCTCAGCAGTGGGCACAGTTTGCCTGTAGGTATAGTGTCAGTGGAACCCATGACCCATTGACTGCTCTACACCCAGCAGGAGCTGTCTGATTACCAACATTGGTACCAACAGCAGGGGTGCCCATCCCAGTCTATCGTCAGGCGACAGCACCAGTGGCATCTATAGAACTGGGGTCTGGCAGCCCTCTACCCAGTTGCAGGATAGCTAGGTAGGTTTTCTTCACCTTTCCAGGAACAGTAGAAAGTAGCTCAGGTAGGTGCTTGTATACAGTTTCCAAGATAGAGATTAAACAGAAAGGCTGCCCATCCTACACAGCCAAGAACAGGCCATCAGAAGCTTTCCCCTTCCCATGGGTACATCATTACTTAGCCCCCACCTAGTAATGTGATATTCAGTGACCCAGGAAATTGCTTTCAGATAGTACCAGATGGATTAAGAGCGAAAGCAGGGCCAGTAAGAGCACAGCAGGTCAGAATTTATTGCAAGAGATCTGAATCCTAAATTCCATTTGAACTGCAGTCAGAACCTACTTGCTAAATATAAACAGGGTGATTGTTGGCTAAAGTACAAAATTAGAATTTTAAAGTTGGCATCTTAAAAATATCTTTTTTTTTTTTTGGTTTTTCGAGGTAGGGTCTCGCTCTAGTCCAGGCTGACCTGGAATTCACTATGTAGTCTCAGGGTGGCCTTGAACTCACGATGATCCTCCTACCTCTGCCTCCCAAGTGCTGGGATTAAAGGCGTGTGCCACCACGCCCTGCTTTTTTTTTTTTTAATATATATATTTATTGACCATAATGAGTTACATTATTTAGTGGGCAAACAATGAGTTGTTATCCCCAACTCCCCAATGCCCCCCCTCCCCATCCCCAGTCAGCTGGGTATCCTCTTCCGTGGGTCGTCTGGATCAGTCCTTGTGGCAGGAGACCATGGATAGCCTAGTACTGAGCCTTGTTCTCCTGGCCCAAGTGTGTTGTTACTGAGGGGTGTCATGTCTCTGGATAGTCTCCCCCACCACAGCTCTCACGATCTTTCCACCCCCTCTTCTGCTCAGTTTCCTGAGTTGTGGTGGGTGAGTATTAAGGCTGCTTTAATGTTGTGCGCTTAGGGGGCTTTGTGTTGAAAATTGTTGGTTTCTGTCCCCCTGGCTTATCCTGTGTTGATTGAATGACTGTGGCTGTGGGTCCCTTGTTCATCCCGTCATTCTCTGCGGGGCTCCATATGGATCCTCCACGGTATGACTGTGGTGGCTCATCTCTTGCAAGAATCTCTGCTATTAGCCTACAGTCGGTTGGTAGGGTTAGATGGGCCACAACTCTCATTGCATCCTGAAAAATACAAACAAAATCTCCATCGGAGTGTGAGGTCAGTATAGGTTAACAAATATATTAAAAATATCTTTAGCAATTACAAATTTTCTTTAAAAAAATTGAAAAACTAGAAACTCAGCAAAAAGTTATTAAAATTATCAAATGTTAATTGTGGATATGAAAAACAGTAATCATTTAAAATAAAAACTTAATCCAATGTGGTGGTATATACTTATAATCCCAAAACTCAGGAGGCTAAGGAAGACGGATTGCCATGAGTTCAAGGCCACTTTGCACTACCAAGTGAGTCCAAAGCCTTCAGGATTACAAAGTGACATCCTCTCTCACCCGCCCCTCGGTTGAAAATTTGGGGCTGGGGAGATAACTTAATTGGTTAAAATGCTTTCCTTGCAGGCATGAGGGCTTTGAGTGGTTGAGTATGCTGGTGTGCAGTGGTAATCCCAGTGCTGGGAAAAGGAGATAGGCAGATCCCTAGGACTCACTGCTCAACCAATCTAGCCTGATTTGTAAGCTCCGGGCCAGTGAGAAATCCTGTTGCAGGAAAGGTGGAAGTTACCTGAGCAATAACACACCTACACACATGCACGCATATTACATACAGAAATGTGCAAGAAAAAAAAAACGGTCCCAAGTTTGGTGAAAGCCATACAGATTCAACAAACTATTCAGATCGCAAATATGAAAAATGCCAAGAATCTATGCCAAGACATTTTATTAAAGTTAGTAATAGCCTTTACAGACTAAAGATAAAAATCTTAACCAGAGGGCTGGAGAGGTGGCTCAGTGGTTAAGGCACTCGCTTCCAGTGCCTAAGGCCCCCAGTTCAATTCCCCAGTACCCACATAAGCCAGACCCACAAGGTGGTGGCCCTGGTGCGCTCGCTCTCTCTCTCTCTCTCTCTCTCTCTCTCTCTCTCTCTCTCTCTCTCTCTCTCTCTGCTTGAAAATGAATAAATAAAATTTTTTTTTAAATCTTAACCAGAGAGAAATAATTCATTACCTGTAGAGGGACATCGATTTGAATGACTGTGTTCTTATCAGAAGGCAGAGGAAGTGTCACTTTGTTTTTCCAGTGTGAAAAGAAAAGAACTGGCAGTTGCAAACTGTGTCTGGTAAAACTATCTGGGAATGAAAGAGAAATGAAGACGTTCTTATATAAAGAGTATTTGTTGCTGGTAGCTGAAGAAGCTTTCTAAAAGATAAGATATAACTGGAGGCAGGGAATTTCGAAAAGTAAAGGAAAACAATGGGATGAGTGAAAATAGGAGTAAATATAACAGACTATCCTCATGAATTTAAAACTTGATTTGATGGTTGAAGCAAAAGTTGTAACACTTTCTTATATATGGCTGCTCAATATACGCACGAGGGCTGGAGAGATGGCTCAGCGGTTAAGGCACTTGCCTCCAGTGCCTAAGGCCCTGGGTTCAATTCCCCAGTACCCACATAAGCCAGACCCACAAGGTGGTGGCCCTGGTGCATTCTCGCTCTCTCTCTCGCTCTCTCTCTCCTCTCTCTCTCTCTCTCTCTCTCTGTATCTCTCTGCTTGAAAATGAATAAATTAAATATATATATATACATATATATATACACGCACGAAAAATATTGAAGACATTTTATTTTGGAAGTGGAGAAGGTAGGGGGCTTGGGATGTAGCTCAGTGGTGTGTGTGTGTGTGTGTGTGTGTGTGTGTGTGTGTGTTCATTTGTTTGCATGCATGAGTGCACATGCCAAGGTCTCTTCATGATGCAAACAAACATACCCATATAGCTTTCATTAATGGCTAAGGAATTAAACCTGAGACCAGCAGGCTTTGCAAGCAAGTACCTTTAACTGCTGAGCCATCTCCCAACCCTCCCCCTTTTTTGGTTTTTCGAGGTAAGGTCTCAGTCTAGCCCAGGCTGACCTGGAATTTACTATGTAGTCTCAAGGTGGCCTCAAACTCGTGAACTCGTGATGATCCTCCTACCTCTGCCTCCTAAGTGCTGAGATAAAAGGCACACACCGCCATACCTGGCCCCAACCCCTTTTATGGTTTTCTGTGTTGTTTGCTTTAAGAGTTGGTTGGTTTTTTGTTTGTTTGTTTGTTTTTCAACATAAGGTCTCGCTCTAGCCCAGGCTGACCTAGAATTCACTGTGTAGTCTCAGGGTGGCCTCAAACTCATGGCCATCCTCTTACCTCTGCTTCCAGAGTGCTGGGATTGAAGGTGAGGGCCACCACAGCCAGCATGAGAGTGTTTCATAGCTGGGCATGGTAGCACATACCTGAATTCCCAGTACTTGGGAGATCAGGAATTCAAGGATAGCCTCTGCTATGAGACCCTGTCTCCAAAAAAAGGAGGGATATAACTCATTTGATAGAGTGTGTACCTAACATGCACGAAGCTCTTGCAAGGTTCCATCCCCAGAACCACAGAAACTGGACATGTTAACATATACTTGTAATTCCAGCACTCAGGAATTTCTATTTAGCATTGCCTTTTGGATTTATTCTCTTATTTTCTTTAGTTTAACCTAGCTTTTTTGGATTTTGTGACAGAAAGTCCTTCCCCACCATCCTACAGGCTACAAATTTTATAATATTTTAATGCTTCCATAGTCCATTGACATCTGGAGTAACCCCTGCATAGAGAGGAGTTTGTACAGCAGTAGCAGGCTGGTGACTTTATTTTCGGCCCAGGGTCTGCTTCCATGGGTCTCCTCAGGCTTGTTGGAAATCTGGGTCACTGTTAGAACTAGAGCAGGTTAATCTCGCATCTTCTGTAAAGTGGTTCTTTACAGGGAAAGGAAGTAAGGGGAGGACATTGGGTGATCTTGGCTCTTGCCCCATCTCTCAGCAACCTTTATTACAAGAGACAGACTCTGGTAGAAGAGTATTTTGTCCCCAGTGTGATGGAGTGGTTGGGTGACAGAACCTCTTTGGTGATTTTGAGGGAAGGAACTTTAAGAGCCATTTCTTTCCACTGATCATTAGTAAAAATCCTGCTTAGATTATTTCTGCATAGAGAAGAACGTCCGTGAATCTCTGGAACCCTAAAATTGTTCTTTATTAGAATGAGAACTTGGGGAGCTTGTCCCAATTTCAAAAGTGTAGCCCTGTGGACGCTTTTCAGAATGGTCTGTCTCTTGTAAGCCTCACATTTTTAATATGAGTATATTTGCTTAGAATAATTGCCACTTAACTCCCTACTCTTTAGGAATAGTCAAACAAGAAGAAGGACAGGTTGCTGTTGGTGTGACCGGAAATGACATCACTACTCCACCAAACAAGGAGCTACCACCAAGCCCAGAGAAGAAACCAAAGGTATGTGCTTGAATGGTGGTTATTGTCTTCTGTTTTAATTTATAAAAACAGGACCTTTTGCTATTATTGCTTAAATCATGAATGTGTTTTCTTTTTTCTGAGCTATTAATGTCTTTCCTCAAATGTATATGTATCTTACGTATATTATGTAGCTGATATTTCAGCATTTGACCCTATTGTCTTACACATCTGTAAAAGTGTTCTTCAGAGTCCATTGTTTGCTGTACTAGGGACTGACTCAAAGGGCCTTTCAATTGCCGGCAAGTGCTCTACCACTAAACAACATCCCCGGTCCTTGGTTTTTTGAGACAGGGTATTAGTATATAGCCCAGGCATCAAATTATCAATTCCTCTGCTTCCTGAATGCTAGGGCTATGGGTGTATGCCACAATGCCCAATTTATAGGTAGTTTCTGTTTTCCTTAGCAACAAAATGTACAGTTGTAGAAGAATTATAAAAAATGTTCATAGAAAGGATAGTTTACTTGTACTTATTAAATGTTCTACTGCCAGAGCTGGGCCTACGTAGTGGTGCACACCTCTAATCCCAGCACTTGGGAGACAGAGGTAGGAGGATTGCCACAATTTTGAGGCCACCCTGACTCTACCTAGTGAATTCCAGGTCAGCCTGGGCTAGAGCAAGACCCTACCTCAACCCCAATCCACCCCCCAAAAGAAACTTCTAGTGCCACATTTTAGGGTATAATAATGTTGACTCAGGCTACGGGTAATAAAAGCAGAATGCGGTGACCATGCCTCTAATCTCAGCAGTTTGAAAGCCTGTGGCTAAAGGATCATGAATTGGAAGTCAGCCTGAGTAACATGGTGGGTGGGATGCCACAAAATAAAGGACATCAAGATCCAGCTAATAGGCCGGGCGTGTTGGCGCACGCCTTTAATTCCAGCACTCAGGAGGCAGATGTAGGAGGATCCCGTGAGTTCAAGGCCATCCTGAGACTACATAGTGAATTCCAGGTCAGCCTGGGCTAGAGTGAGACCCTACCTGGAAAAAAAAAAAAAAGATCCAGCTAATAATGGCTTCATCATCTGCTAATGATTCTACTTACGGAATTTTTGCAGCCACCAAAAGTTAGTTAATAATGTAAAGCTATTATTGAATTCAATCTGCCTGAATCTATAGCACTGTCATTAAGAAATAATTTCCACCCAGACATACTGTGGAGGATCCATATGGAACCCCGCAGAGAACGATGGGATGAACAAGTAACCCATAGTCACAGCCAATCAGTTAACACAGGATAAGCCAGTGAGACAGACATCAGTGATTTTCGACACAACCTAAAGCAGAAGAACAGAGACCCCTAAATTCTCAAAAAAAAAGAAGCCTTAATACTCACCCACCACGACTCAGGGAACTGAGCGGAAGAGGGGGGCAGAAAGATTGTGAGAGATTTGGTGGGGGAGAATACCCAGAGTCACAGCCCCCCTCAGTAACCAACATACAGCCGGGCGTGGTGGCGCACGCCTTTAATCCCAGCACTCAGGAGGCAGAGGCAGGAGGATTGCCGTGAGTTCAAGGCCACCCTGAGACTACATAGTGAATTCCAGGTAAGCCTGGGCTATAGTGAGACCCTACCTCAAAAAACCGAAAAAAAAAAAAAAAGTCTGTAACCAACATACTAGGGCCGGGGGAACCGCGCTGACTCCTAGGCTATTCATGGTCCCCTGCCCCACAGAGGAGGACATCCAGCTGAGTGGGGATGGTTAAGAGGGGCATTGGGGAACTGGGGATAACAACTCATTGTTTGCCCATTAGTGTAACTCATTATGGACAATAAAAAAATAATAAAATATGGGCTGGAGAGATGGCTCAGCGGTTAAGGCACTTGCCTCCTGCACAGTGCCTAAGGCCCTGGGTTCAATTCCCCAGGACCCACATACACCAGACCCACAAGGTGGTGGCCCTGGTTCTCTCTCTCTCTCTCTCTCTCTCTCTCTCTCTCTCTCTCTCTCTCTCTCTCTCTCTCTGCTTGAAAATGAATAAATAAAATATTTTAAAAAATAATAATAATAAAATAAAAATAAAAAAATAATTTCCATAGCTAGGCATAATGACACATGCCTTTAATCCCAGCACTTGGGAGTCAGAGATAGGAGGATCACCTGAGTTCTAGGCCAGCCTGAGAGTACACAGTGAATTCCAGGTCAGCCTAGGCTAGAGCAAGACCCTACCTCAACCCCCCCCCCAAAGAAGAATTTCCTTAGAACTGGGGGCATAGCTTAGTAGTAGAGCATGTATTCAGCACGCACAAGACCCTGGGTTCAATTTCTAGCACAAAAGAAAGGAGAAAAATGTCCAGTTTTCTTTATCTCTGTCCTGGTATCGTTTCACAATTACTGAGCTCAGAAGAAAGGAAGGCTAATTTTCAGTTGCATCAATCCTTATTGCTTATAATTTTTCTTTGAATTGTGCAATTTATTCTTTTTTGTTTTGTTTTTATTCTTGTCTGTGTGTTTCTTGTTGGTCTTTAAAAAAACTAAAATTAAAATTTAAAAAAATCAACAATCAACCTAAAGCCTTTGGCCACCACTCATCCTGCAAAGACTTCAACATCGAAAGCCAAAACACAGCCCACTTCTCTCCCTAAGCAGCCAACTCCCACCACCCCTGGTGGGTCGAATAAAAAACCCATGAGCCTCGCTTCAGGCTCAGTGCCAGCTGCCCCACCCAAACGCCCTGCTGCCGCCACTGCCAGGCCTTCCACCTTGCCTGCAAGAGACGTGAAGCCGAAGGTAAGTCAGCCACCCAAATACTGTGCCCGGAAAAATTTCCCTTCTGAGCCTCTGACTTTCAAATAGCTAGGTGCTTATTGCTGCCAGGTGACTGGTTCAGGGTGATAGCATTGGGGAAAGGTTAGGGGAAAAGGGGTGAGAACTTGGGTGTCCACTGATGCACCCATAACACTTTAAACCCTTTTATTCTTTTTACCTTTAACTATCCTAGTCAGATCAGTATTCCATCCAGTCTTATTCTTCCTTTCAACTGTTTCTTATTCTTGACCTATTTATTCACTTCTTAACCTGTTTCCTCTACTCTTCAGAATAAAAAATTGGATATTCTTTAGGGGGCTATACTTTTCACCTCAAATTCAATTGCCTTTCTCTTTAATCATCCTGCAGAATAGAATTTTACCCAGTAGCTTACCTATAAACTAACATTAATCTGGTCAGCTATTTGCAGTGGATTCTGAGGCAAAACTAGGTTATGGTGCAATATATCCTTTAGGGTTATTCATTCACACTGTATTGAAGTAGGTTGGCTCCCTGTTTCCATCCCAGATCACATAGCACCCTATGTGGCCAATTGCTCACTTTGTCTGGAAGACTTTTTTTTTTTTTTTAATGTTCTCACTCTGTAGCTCAGGCTGTTCTGGAACTCACTCTGTTTCCTATTCTGGCCTTGTATTTGTGGCAGTCCTCCTGCTTCAGCCTCTCAAATGTGCTGGTATTGCAGGTATTAAGCTCACCTGGAACACTTGGATCTTAGAACCCTATATGTTTTCCCGGAAGGAGCTGCCAAGCCCACGGTGCCACCTGTCTGTTGTCTGATGCAAGCTTATATAGAACTCTCCTGGGACATATCTTTGCTGACCTGCAACTCTTACTCTCACTCTCCTATTTCCAGCCCATTGCTGAGGCAAAGGTTCCTGAGAAGCGGACCTCACCATCCAAGCCTGCCTCTGCCCCAGCTCTCAGACCTGGATCCAAGAGCACTCCAACTGTCCCAAAAGCCACATCACCTGCCACCCTAGCTTCCACTGGGCCAAGTAGTAGAAGCCCCACCACACCCCTGCCAAAGAGGCCCACCAGTGAGTAATTGCCTCTTCTTCCTTCCCATGGGAACCTTGCCTTTGCCTTTTGGCTATAGCTCCAGCTGGCCTTATCAACAGCTGTGCATGCTTCTTCATGCAACAGTCCTTAGTGTGACATATGTTGCACAGTGGTAGCCTGTGGTGAACCTAGTATCTAACAAGCTTTCATCTCGACACTTGTGTATCTTCAGAAAAATCTTCAGCATAGGAGACTCATGAATTTCCAGGTATAGTTTGTAAGTCCTTTCTTAGTGACTCCACAGATCCCAATTATATAGTTCATAGGCTATATAATAAATAAGCAGTTCAGGGCTAGTGGCATAACTCTAACTAAGGAGTGCTTTCTTGTTTTTGTTTTTTTTTTTTTTTAAATTCTACCTTTATTTATTTTTAATATTTTATTTATTCATTGCCAAGCAGAGAGAGAGAGAGAGAGAGAGAGAGAGAGAGAGAGAGAGAGAGAGAGAGCACCAGGGCCACCACCTTGTGGGTCTGGCTTATGTGGGACCTGGGGAATTGAACCCGGAGCCTTAGGCACTGGAGGCAAGTGCCTTAACCGCTGAGCCATCACTCCAGCCCTTGTTCTTTTTTTTTTAAGTTAAGAAAGATTTATTTTGGGAAAATACACCAGAAACTGAAAGTAAAGCAGGAATGCTCCCAAGCTGGAAGGGATCCTGAGCAGGTGATCCCTAGAGTGTTGTCTTAACATGTGTGAGAACAGGTTTAGTCCCTGCCTTGCAAAAAAAGAAAAAAAAAAAGTCAAGTTAATTTCATAGGC
The DNA here is from genome assembly GCA_004024765.1 of Zapus hudsonius. NCBI lineage: Eukaryota > Metazoa > Chordata > Mammalia > Rodentia > Dipodidae > Zapus > Zapus hudsonius. The sequence goes on from PVHP010013556.1 coordinate 20,747, forward strand.
ATATTGACAAGCTACTCCTAAGGCCATTCAAAAGACATTTTAGAAAGGAACAAGGCACAGCTCTACATTGGGACACAGTCTTTATGCAGCTTTTTTTTTTTTTAATGTTGGTCCATAAACAAGCATAATAGTCCCTTGCTCAAAAGGGACATTCAGTAATTGACAAACAATAATGAATCTCAGCATTGGGTGAGCCATTCATTGGGTCAGTATATTAAACATGCAAATTTGTTTGTGCAGCCGCTAAGACTGAGGGAAAGCCTTCAGATGTCAAGAGGATGGCTGCAAAGTCTGCACCAGGTAATATTCCACTAACCAGACCACCTTTCCTGCCATGGTTTTAAGACTCCTGTTTTCTCTTTTCCTCCTAAACTCTTGGTACCTCTCATTCCTTCTTTGCAGCTGACTTGAATCGCTCAAAGACCACTTCCACCAGTTCTGTGAAGAAAAGCACCACTCCCACCGGGCCAGCACCAGCAGCAGGGTTGGCTTCCACTAGAGTCAAGCCCACGCCTGCTCCTTCTCGGCCTTCTTTGGCTCCCTCTATGGACAAGAAGTCCACCTCAGCTAAGCCTAGCTCTTCTGCTCCCAGGCTGAGCCGCCTGACCACCAATGCCTCTGCCCCTGATCTGAAGAATGTCCGTTCCAAGGTTGGCTCCACAGAAAACATAAAGCATCAGCCTGGAGGAGGCCGGGTGAGTTCAGGGAGCTTGGTGAGCTTGGCATGCTTATCCCTGCTTCTCCTCTTCCACACCAGCCACCAAGAAGGGCAGCTCTTAAATCATTAGATTGAACAGTGGGGAATTCCAATCCGAGCTTTGGAGAGGGCTTTGCACACCAGCAGCAGGGAAGGATTGGACTAAACTCTGCACTTTCACTTTCTCTTCCCATAGCTCTCTGACAGAGCTTCTATTCTGTGTATTGAGGTTGGGTTTACTTTTTTGTTTTGTTTTGTTTTAAGGTAGGATTACTCTAATTTACTAAAGCCATAGAGAGTTGGGTTTGGTGACTCGCACCTCTAATCTCAGTACTCTGGAGGCAAAGGAAAGGAGGATCACCATGAATATGAGGCTAGCCAGGCCTACATAGAAAGTTCTAGGCCAGCCAGAGCTGTCTCAAAAAAGGCACCAAGAACAAAGAGGCATCTGGATTAAAAGACATCATAGATCAAATGGACCTAAAGACATCTAAGTAATGTTGCATCCCGACACTGCAGAGTGTGCATTCTTCTCAGCAACACATGGACCTTAATCTCTAAAATATTTTGCCCAAAGCCGGGCGTAGTGGCATACACCTTTAATCCCAGCACTCGGGAGGCAGAGGTAGGAGGATCACCATGAGTTTGATGCTACCCTGAGACTACACAGTGAATTTCAGGTTAGCCTGGGCTAGAACAAGACATTACCTTGAAAAGCAACAACACAACTACAAAAAAATTGAGAAATCAAAGAGATCTCAAGTAAATAGATATACCTTAGGGTCTTGGAAAAAGAAGAATCAAGCCGGGCGTGGCGGCGCATGCCTTTAATCCCAGCACTTGGGAGGCAGAGGTAGGAGGATCACCATGAGTTCAAGGCCACCCTGAGACTACATTGTGAATTCCAGGTCAGCCTGGGCTAGAGTGAGACCCTACCTCTAAAATAGAAAAATTTACCTATATATTCCACCAGATTGGACAATCTAAAAGTAATGGATGAATTTCTAGATACATATTGCCTGCCAAAATTAAGTCAAGGTGTGATAAACCACTTAAGCAGACCTATAACAAGCAATGAGATTGAAGATTATAAAATGTCTCCCATCCTGGCATGGTGGAGCACACCTTTAATCCCAGCACTTGAGAGGCAGAGGTAGGAAGATCATTGTGAATTGGAGGCTAGCCTGGAACTACAGAGTGATTTCCAGATCAGCTGGAGTGAGACCTTACCTTGGCACCTGTGTGTGTGTGTGGGGGGGGGTGTCTCCTAAACACATCTTTTTTTCTTTTTTTTTCTTTTTTTTAGGTAG
>PVHP010013556.1:22853-40823 GCA_004024765.1 Zapus hudsonius
TCTTTTTGCAAGCAGAGAGAGAGAGAGAGAGAGAGAGAGAGAGAGAGAGAGAGAGAGAGAGAGCATAACAGGGCCACCACTTTGTGGGTCTGGCTTATGTGGGTCCTGGAGAATTGAACCCGGGGCCTTAGGCACTGGAGGCAAGTGCCTTAACCGCTGAGCCATCTCTCCAGCCCTCCTAAACACATCTTTAATCCCAGTACTTTGGAGCTGATGTAGGAGAATCAATGAGTTTGTGGCCAGCCTGGGCTACAGAGAGAGTTCCAGGTCAGCCTGAGCTTGAGTGTGACCCTGCTTCAACAATAACAACAAACAAATAAAAAATTCTAAAAGAGTCAGATGAGGCCTCAGAAAATATAAGAGTAAGAATCCCTGGACACGAAACTAATTATATGTGTGTGTGTGTGTGTGTGTATGTATATGGTTTGTATACTACGCAATGAATATCAAATGGAACACTTCTTAGCTGAATAAGGCTAGGGTGCCCTCTGATGGACAAGATGAGCTGTGCTGTGAGCCGCTTGATTTCCCATAAAACAGGACTGCTGTGTTTAGGTTGCATGGAATTAGCAACTGTTGGGGACTCAGCATGTGGGAAAGATGGTAGGAAAGTCCACCTGAGAATTCCCAAGTCTCTGGAGTGGTAACTGTCTCTTCTACATCATTTGCTAGCACTTGAACCCACCATCCTGGGCAGGGCACTTCAACTGCTTCAATCCAGAACTGGTAACAGTTGAGTGGAGGCCAAGTATGGTGGCACATGCCTTTAATCCCAGCACTTGGGAGGCAGAGGTAGGAGGGTCACCATGAATTCCAGGTTAGCCTGGACTAGAGTGAGATCCTACCTTAAAAAAAAAATTTTCTAGGGCTGGAGAGATGGCTCAGCGGTTAAGGCACTTGACTCCAGTGCCTAAGGCCCTGGGTTCAATTCCCCAGGACCCACATAAGCCAGACCCTCCCCCCTCTCTCTCTCTTTCTCTCTCTCTCCTTGAAAAATGAATAAATAAAATATTAAAAAAATTTTTTTTAAATGAGTGGGGACAGAAATGAGGCAGAATCCTGGAACATTTGGAAGATGCTGATAACAAATTAGTATCATTCTGGACTAGAAGCTTCAGAGTGCTTTTGGTGAGCAGTAGATGTTCTATCTCCCCATCTTGCTCTTCTTAGACTTTCCTGCTACCCAAATGCTGGAGGTCCTGGATAACCTGGGCTGGTGATTAGGTTCTTCTATTTTGTGTCACATTTCCCAAATGAGGAGGGGCTTCCCTGAGACCCTGACAGTGTGCTTGGGCATATCAGAACATTAGAGTAGAGAGGGCATTGTGATTTGAAAATGACAGTCACATATACACACTCAGAGGAGAACTGCTAATCTAATCTTCGCCTCCTTTTTTCCACAAATGGTGTCTTGATCTTTTTCCTCCTGTCTTGTGTCTACAGTTCTCTCCTTGTGCTTCTCTGCTCAGGGATCTCTGCTGGTGTAGCCTAGGAAGTGTGTGGGTTTTCTCTAGGAGCAACAAGGGTGAACTGCTTCTGTCTGGTGGCCTGGACTTGAGATTTCTCCCACCTTCTTCCTTTCTTGGCATTTGGGCTCACATCCTCTTGGTTTGAAATTTGCCCTCCCTTTATCTCCATCCAGGCCAAAGTTGAGAAAAAAACAGAGGCAGCTGCTACAGCTGGAAAACCTGAACCTAATGCAGTAACTAAAGCAGCCGGCCCCATTGCGAGTACGCAGAAACCGCCTGCTGGGAAAGTGAGTTTAATTTAGACTTAACCTCTCTCTGGAAAGCAAAAGATGGTAAAATTTTTCTTCTAGCCTGAGTCATTCTTCCTTCTATTCCACTTTTTTCCTACCTTAACTAGTTCCCACTTCTTCCATGTCCTTTCCTTTGGTTGGTGACTCAGCCATGAGAAATTTTTTGTATCAACCCTGAACGCTAACAGATCTCATTAGCCCAGTAAGGGCTATTTACTCAGCTAGATAAAAGGCACTTTCTTTGCATTGAAACCTACCTCATATGCACAGAAAATACATCAGTCCCTGGTTCTTCCTCATACATCTTCTAGCACTCAGAACTCTGCAGCCCATGAACTCTGCAAATTCTTCTCATGAAGCTGCTAGGTATGGTGATAGAGTCATCTCTCCTGATTTCCCAGGTCCTTGTGCATTTGTGCATGCTAGGCAACCACTTGGCTACTGAGCTGTGTCACCAGCCTCCCCAGGTCCTCTCTGAACTGGAAGTTAGAAAGCTTGTCCCTGGCAGCATGTCTGCCAAAGAGCAGAGATAATCTGAACCTCTAGGTTTCTTCCTATTGCCATCATGCTCTGGAAGTAGTCCCCTTCTTAACAATTACTTATGTTAAGTGAGAAGTATATGGGTTGGAATTCCTCAGGTTAGGTTTCTGTATTTTATGGAATACAGCAGTTTGGGGGCTGTATCATTTGCCAAGAGCCTCCAGTTCTGAAGTAAAAGAAGAGGGGGAGAAGTGGGAAAGAGAGAGAGAAGAAAGAGAAGGAAAAGAAAAAGGACCCTGGTGTGGTGGTACATTCCTTTGATCCCAGCACTCAGGAGGCAGAGGTAGGAGGATCATCGTGAGTTCGAGGCCACCTGAGACTACATAGTGACTTCCGGGTAGCCTGGACTCAAGCAAGACTCTACCTCAGGAAGGAAAAAAGAATGGGGGGAGAAAAACAAATAAGCTTGGCAACTATTTCTTCTTAAGAAGCCCAAAGAATTCTTTGCTTCTGACTTAAAGAGCCAAGGCCATTGTGTTATTCAATTTCATTGGGAGCCATTCATTCGTATGCAATACTGTATGATCATGCCCTCCCCCCACTGATCGTTCATTTTTGTGACACCCCTTGAACCTGTTCTCTTTGCACATGAAACTTGTAGGGTGCAGAATTAGACATCTGGATGATTCAAGGTATTTTAAAGCTGGCCATGGTGACTCACACCTGTAATCCTAGCATTAGTGAGGCTGATCTGGAGGATCAGGAGTTTGAGGTAAGCTAGGGCTACATAGCTATCTCCGGGCCAGCCTAATCTCCATATGAGACCATATCTTTAAAAAATTAAATAAAAATCTACACATATAATTCCAGCTAGCTCAGAAAGCTGAGGTAGGGGGAATGCTATGAATGTGAGGGTAACCTGGGCTACAGAGTGAGTTCCAAGTCAGTCAGGGGCTAGAGTGAGAGACCTTGTCTAAAATAGAAAAAAGGGCCAGGCATGGTAGTACACGCCTTTAATCCCAGCACTTGGAAGGTAGAGGTAGGAAGGATTGCTATGAGCTTGAGACCAGCCTGAGACTCATAGTCAGCCTGAGCTAGAGCAAGTCCCTACCTGGCGGGGGTGGGGGGATACATACATACATACATACATACATACATACATACATACATGTATGAGAAGAGGTGGGCAGGGAGAAAAATTAAACTAATTTGGACCTAAACATCTACTGTACTTTCTGAAGCCCTGAGGCTGATGAGCTAAGTGGAAATTACTGGGCCTGGAGCCTGTGCTCCCTCCCCATGTCTCTTCCTTCCTGTTAGTATCACATCTGTGCTTGTAGCCAGCTGCCTAGTGATTCACAGAGCAGCCTTTGTTTCCAAAGGTGAGTATGGCTGCAACAATTCCAGGCCCCAGACTTAAGGGGTGAGGACAGGTTCAGAGGATCAAGACCTTAGCAGAGAGAAACCAAAGACCTGTGCCCAGTTTACAGTGAAGGGGCGGGGCAAGAAGCTGGGGCCTTGCTTGGGTGTCAGGAGCCTATTCCTGTCTGGACCTTGGGAACTACAGGCAGCCCAAGTAACAGTAATGACAGCCACATAGCATTTGTGCAGCTTTGCTTCTGTCATTGTGTTGTTTTTTCACATTTTCACTTCCTTTCTTGTTCTTTCAAATTCCTTTCCTGAGCTTTTCTACCGTCCGGTCTGCTAAAGTTGGGGGCAGAATTTAATGACATTCTTCGTTGGTCATTGTGATCATACGTGGACTCACTGCCTACTGTGTCAGTTCTAACCAGCCCTCTCCCTTTTGTGTTCTCTTGTTTGTTTTTCTGTTCTCTAACACTCCAGGTCCAGATAGTCTCCAAAAAAGTGAGCTACAGCCATATTCAGTCCAAGTGTGGTTCCAAGGACAATATTAAGCATGTCCCTGGAGGTGGTAATGTAAGTATAAGCTCTGGCCAGTTGGCACCTGAGACAGCCTACTGTGGGAGATACTGGGAGAGGGCCATCATTCCCCATGGGACAGGAACACAGTGGTCTGGGCTGGGGCTTTCTTCAAGAAACAGTTCAGCCATGTGAAAAGTGCCTGGAGTCTCAAATATTTTTTGCTGTGTGTCCTGGTGAGTCCCTAAACCACAATCAGTGGCACACAGATGGTCTCTTCTTACCCCCACGGGTAAGAGGCTCTGAGGGCCATGCTTCAGAGTCACACGACTGTGTGCACGGCCATGCAGCTCAGACACAGGCATCCCATCCTTAGATCCTCAAAACTGTCCCTCTGTCTGTCCCTCTTGCCTTTCCCTTCATCCTTACCACTCTCTTTTTTTCTTGTCCTACCTTTTTTTTTCTTGTCCTACCTTCTCCCTTTTCATAATTCCATCCCCCTTTTTCTTCCTTTTTGTCCCTTTTCCCTCTTCCATTTTAATGCTGCTTCTTATCATACTGCTGTTCTGTGCCAACTCTACTCTGTGTTGGGTGCTGGTGATTACAGCTCCCAGGCATTTTCTGGTGTAGGGAACGACACAGCAAGGAGTGTTTGCACTATCATAGTGCCCAAGCCAGTGTACGGTGGGGTGGGGGGGGCTGCTCCAGCGCTGACAACACCTGCCCTTGTTGCTTTTTTCCAGCCTCCCAATCAAGAGCGCAGCCCTTCCCAGGGTGCCTTAGAATCTATGGATTCTTCCTTACTGTCCTGAACTGACTGAGGTCCCATTCCACTTCCCCTCTCACGCTCCTACTCTGCACCCCTGCTCTCCAGATGCTCCTGTAGCCTCCAAATGCACCCTAGTATTCCTTCTTCCCACTGAACCCCTTGCTATACCTCTTCCTGATTTGGTCTCATTAAATGTCCTGGTGATCCCCTAAAGTGGATACAGTGTGCCTGGGCCACCTGCTAGGTGGCCACGCTGTAGTCGATAAAACTTTGAAACAGTCTGTGCTTGAGGCTCCAGCCTGGTGCCAAGGTAGGCACTGACCCTAACAGCTTCTCCTCTTGGGTTCTTGGCCTGTGTAAAATGAGAGTGAACAGAGATTCCAAGGGAATGGGGTCACTATTGTGTATGAAAAAGATTCATTATTGTGTATAGTATAGCTCTGAACATAGTCATCTATGATTTTTTTTTAATGTGATCTTTTCATGTTGCCTACCTTTTTTTTTTAAGTTTTGTTTTCGAGGTAGGGTCTCCTCTACCCCAGGCTTATCTGGAATTCACTATGCAGACTCAGGGTGGCCTTGAACTCACAGAGATCCTCCCATCCCTGCATCCTGAGTGCTGGGATTAAAGGCCTGTGCCACCATGACCCAAGAGAATCGACTGCTTTTATCTCATGCTTCATAGAATATGCTCCTTTGTCCTTCAGTTTACTTTAAATTGATTTAAGCTTAGTTTTATTTCACCCTTATTTTAGCAAGACTATTACAGGTAATGGGTTTTCTTTTTGTTAAAAGTGGCGCACACCTTTGATCCCAGCACTAGGGAGGCAGAGGTAGGAGAATGCTCATGAGTTTGAGGCCAGCATGAGACTACAGAGGGAATTCCAGGTCAGCCTGGGGTGAGAGCCTACCTTGAAACAAAACAAAACAAGAAAGAAAACTAGGTTCTTGTCAATGGTCATACTACCACCCTGAAGGAGGAGCCTGAGCATCTGATTCAGAGGCCTGGTTAGTACCTGAATGAGAGAAAGCCAGGCTCTTCTACAGTACCAAAGAGCAGCTGATCTTCTCCCAAGTAACCTAGAATCCCCATCCAGGAACCTAGATGTCTGAAGGTACTATTATCTTTTCTTTCTCTCTCTCTCTCTCTCTCTTTTTTTTTTTTTTTTTTTTTGGTTTTTCAAGGTAGGGTCTCACTCTAGCCCAGGCTGACCTGGAATTCACTATGTAGTCTCAGGGTGGCCTTGAACTCATGGTGATCCTCCTACCTATGCCTCCCGAGTGCTGGGATTAAAGGTATGCACCACCACACCCGGTTTTCAGGAGAGCTTTAATAATGGTTTTTGGATCCAACACACTAGGAGAACCTCTGTGTGGAAGTTGAAAAGGAAGGCTAGTAGTGGTGGCTAGTGGTTTAGTCTGCTGGTAGGTAACGTCGTCATAAACAAAGAGAAGGGCCAGGCTGGATCATAGGCTTCTATTTTATTTTATTTTATTTGGTTTTTCGAGGTAGGGTCTCACTCTAGTCCAGGCTGACCTGGAATTTACTATGTAGTCTCAAGGTGACCTCCAACTCATGTTTGATCCTCCTACCTCTGCCTCCCGATTGGTGGGATTAAAGGCGTGCACCACCATGCCTGGCTGATCATAGGCTATTTTAAGCACCTTGGGGTGTGACCCTAATCTTGAACAGACTGAGATATAGGGGCTTACAAAGGCAGAAACAAACTTGCATGTTAGGAAGGTAGCCTGGGTTGGCCCTGACAGTACCTTCTCTGAGGTGTAATTGCTATCCACTCCTCTCCTTAGGTTCAGATTCAGAACAAGAAGGTGGACATCTCCAAAGTCTCCTCCAAGTGTGGATCCAAAGCTAATATCAAGCATAAGCCCGGTGAGTGGCACCACCCTTACCACTGAGTCTGCCTGGGTTTGATTGTCCTACATTGGCTACATGCCATGAAATTTTTTAAAAAAAATTTTAATTTTTTTATTTTTCTTTTTAAAAAATATTTTATTTATTCATTTTTCAAGCAGAGAGAGAGAGAGAGAGAGAGAGAGAGAGAGAGAGAAAGAGCACCAGGGCCACCACCTTGTGGGTCTGGCTTATGTGGGTACTGGGGAATTGAACTTGGGACCTTAGGCACTGGAGGCAAGTGCCTTAACCGCTAAGCCATCTCTCCAGCCCATGCCGTGAAATCTTGTGACCACCTCCTACTGAGGGAACCTGGTAGAAACAACACAGCTTTCCATCCTTGTAGAGAAGCATCTTGGTGCAGCCTCTTAGTTGGAGGAGGAACCCTTTGTCAAGACTGCCATTTGCACAGCCGTTCCCTTGGTGATATTTATTTACATCATGTCCCTGAGCATCTGTGCATTCTGTGTCTGGCCCTGTTGACCTGGACCAGCCTCCCAGATGAGTGCTCCACGAGCGAATGCTGAAGGAGTGCCTAAGTGGTGGTTGGATCAGGCATGGTGGTGCCTGCCTGTAATCCTATAATCCCAGTTTCTGAAGGTGGAGGCTGGAAAGTGGTAGTTGAGACTCACCTCTCGACTCCTGGAGCAAACCATGTTCCCAAGTGGTGACTATTTTATCATTCAGCCTTGGTAGGAGAAGGAAATGTAGAATTTACTTACTTATTCACCCATTCATCCATTTATATTTGCTAGGGACAAAACCAGGCAAGATAGGCAAGCACTGGACCGCTAATCCTGATCCCCAACTCCTAATGTGTGGGGTTTGAAGTCATAGTAGCTCTAGCCCAGACTGACCTGGAACTTACTGTGTAGCCCAGTCTAGATCCTCCTACTCCTACCTTTGCCTCCTGGGTGCTGGGATTAAAGGCATGTACCTCAACACCTGGCTGACGTCATCATCTTTTCCTCCTATAATGAAGGTCTTGTGTAGGTAGTGTCAGGCACTGCGAAATCATGAATTTCAAAGCCATTTTGTGTCTGGAAGATTGCTTTGTAAGCCTCTTACACTCTTTTCCACCACCTCTTCCTCAGTGGGCCCTGAGCCTTGGAGGGTGTGATAGAGATGTCCCAGTGCTAAGCACTCCACTGTCGCTTCTCAGCACTGGTGTCCTTTGAGTCATCCCAGTGGTCACTGCCATCTGAAAAGAGAAGCTTCTCTAACCAAAAGTGAAAGTAGCATAAATATGGGTATAAATGTAAAAAAGTGCTTGCAGGGCAGTTTAGTGGGCATAATATATGCATTTAGGCAGACAACAGAAGGCATTGCTCCCCTGTGGTTTATGACCTCTCCCACCGTAGGGTATTAACTAGGTCTTCAGTACTAGGCTTGCATTCCTTCCATGGAGTAGACCTCCAGTCTAGTTAGAGTGGTTGGTTTCCCCCACAATGCACATGCCACTATTGTACCGGTTGACACATTTGGCCTGGCTGGCCAGTCTTAAGGCTTGCAGGCTCCACTGCTTGGCTTCTCTTTTATCCACATGCCCCGTGGCGTGTTGATGTGATAGCACCTTATGCATTTGCCTGCAGTGGCTAGAGGAGAACATCAATGTCCCTCTCCATCCCTCACGCACCTGATTTTCCTTGCGACAGTCAGTGATTCTAGAGCTTGTCATTTGTGAGCTTCGGTGATTTTTGGCTCCACTCCCCACAGGACTGGGTTTATAGATATGTGGCACCCTGGCCAGCTGTTTACTTGGGTTCTGGGGATTTGGGCAGTCTCAGGCCCCTCAGCCTCCTGCTTGCACAGGAAGCATATTTAGCCCCACCTCCCCAGTTCTTGGTGATGACTGTAAAATCAAGTCACTTCTCTTTCCCAGCATCTGCTTTAACATCTGAAAAGAGAATCCTGGCAGGGCACTCAAGAATTCAGTGAATCCGTGCCCAGTTAGCTCAAGGGTGTGCACACCTCACCTGGCTTAGAGAATTGGAAGCAGGCATCAGGCTGTGACAGTGATAAGGACAGTGAGGACCCCTGCTGCTGCCTCCCTGACAGGCATGGTCACTGCTGTCTCATTTATCTTCAGAACCTCCATTTCTAGATGGGGCGTGCAGCCAGTCCACGCCCAAGCTCAGAGTCCTGATCCCGCCTCCAGCTTTGTCTGCAAGAGGATTTCTTTGCTCTGGTCATGATGATTATCTGCTTTATTCTAGGTGGAGGAGATGTTAAGATTGAAAGTCAGAAGTTGAACTTCAAAGAGAAGGCTCAGGCCAAGGTGGGATCACTCGATAATGTGGGCCACCTGCCTGCAGGAGGTGCTGTGAAGGTAGCGAGTGGGTTGCCTGGGGGACCTAGCTAGGGTGGTGTGGGGACCAAGAAGCCAGGATCAGAGATCTGGCAGGCAGGCACCTGTCACCGCCTCTCAGTTTCTTCAGGATTTGCATCTTCAGCCTCACCATTGCTGTCTTCCCACCATCCACCCATTAGTCCAGAGTGAGGCAGAAGAGTTAGAAGAGCCCTAGCCCAGCCACCGCCTGTTGGTGGCAGAACCTTGCTCCTGAGAATCATGTCCTGACTGCCATTTTCTGAGGGACTGTGGGCTGGGGCACAGACTGGCAAGGGGAGCTGGGCTCTGCAGTTCCTTGACTGTCGTTTTCAGCTGCCAGTGACAGCAGGTGTAGTGTGGCCTCTAGACTCTGCCTCTGAAGGACCTACATTTGGCCCACCTTGCCCAGGGTTCTAGGAGAGAGCTGGGGCTGAGGTAGACTTCCCCCCATATAGGGCACTGGCTGGGCCTCTCCTCTCTTTTCTCCCTCTCCTTTTTCCTCCCTCCCTCCTTCCACTGTGTTGTGAGATCCTTTGTTCCATGTCTGTCACGGGTGGGTGGGGAGACCTGTGGGGTAGCAATCATGAAGCTGATTGCTGAATCAAGCAGCAGGGGACCAGCTATCTGTGGGCCTGCCCTCTGCATCTGATCACCCAGTGCTGGCCAGCCCCCAGCCATCCTCTGATTCCAATCCTGGTCCACTTCAGTGACCATTTTGGGGATCCTTACTCTCACACTGTCTCGGTTTTTGACTCCTGTGACTTATGAGGATGCCAGTTTTCAGTCCGTCTCTAGTGGGACATTACAAAGTTAATCGCTTGTCCAAGACCACACAGTGAACAGACTAAGATTTACACCTAGGCTTTTCTGACCTATATCTTGTATTTTTTTTTCTCTAGTCACATTCTTTCTATGTTACTTTTTATTTTTCTTATATGTTAATCTGTCTCTTTCACTATTCTGATTACAAAATACTAATGGAGGAGTCTCCATCGCTACCTGTTGGGAATTCTTGGACACAGGCATTCCACCTCCCTGGAGATCTCTCACTGTTAGGCCTTTTATATACTTAACCACATGAAATGTTCAATGTCTCCCAAGTTTTTCCTTTTGTAAAGCCCTAAATGTAGTACCTAAAATCTCCCTGGGTAACACCTTGGAAACCTTGTCTCTTCTGTGTCCCTGAGCCCTAGATAGGTGCCCAGGACAGAAGCTGCAGTGTGAGTGGGCTGTAGCCAGGACAGATAAGCAGGCAGGGTCTGTGGCTAGTTACCACAGATCCCTCTATAAGCACATGTGTATGATGTGGTTTATATGGGGCTCCAAGGTGTCAGGTAGCACCCCTGCTTTCTAGCCAGGCCTAGGCCACTGTCTTGAGCATGCTCTGCAGTCTTGCTGCTGTCTGCTGTCAGTCAGTGAGAGACCTGGCACATCCCATCTCAAAGCCTCCTTGGTATATCACTAGCTCGGCTGTTCTGGTAGCAATGGGGGAGGGATAGATACACAGTCCAGAGCCAGTGGGTGCCTGGCCTTGGGGGGAGTGGCTATGTGTGAAATTCACCACCATCACCCCATCCCACTCCCTCCCCAACTGACCCTTCACTGTCTCCCCCACTGTTTCATTGTAGACTGAGGGCGGTGGCAGTGAGGCCCCTCCGTGTCCGGGCCCCCCAGCTGGGGAGGAACTGGCCATCTCTGAGGCAGCGCCTGAAGCTGGCGCCCCTACTTCAGCCAGTGGCCTCAGTGGCCACACCACCCTTTCAGGGGGTGGTGACCAAAGGGAGGCCCAGACCTTGGACAGCCAGATCCAGGAGACAAGTAAGTGGCTGGGCTCGTCCTGAGGGCCAGCCAGGGGCCCTGTCACTGACTGAAAATTGAAGCTCCTTTGTTTTATAACTAGAGTGTGGCCTAAATTTTAACAGAGTAACCTTTTATTTTCCAGGCATCTAATGATGACATTCTGGTCTCGTCTTCCGTCTCCCCTGTGTTCCCTCTCTTGTCTTCCCTGTTACCCTCCCCTTCCCTCCTCCCGTGTCACTGCAGATTGAGACCTACAGGCTGACGTTCCGGGCAAATGCCAGGGCCCGCACCGACCATGGGGCTGATATTGTCTCCCGGCCCCCCCACTTCCCTGGTGGCCCTAGCTTAGGCTCCCGGGCCCTTGGCTCCTTTCCCCGGGCTGTCTACTAGACCTGTGAGCACTTGGGTGCTGGGCAGCCCTTTAGGTCCCTTTCCCCTGCCTCGCTTGCTCAGGGCAGCAGCCTTCCTGTCCCCATGCCTCCTCCCACCTGCTGCCAGGGCCCAGCTCCAGCTTTGTTCCTGTCCATCTGTGCACCACTGCTCATGGAGAAGATGGGGAGGGGAGGGGAAGGGGAGGGAGGGGGAAGGTGGGATCTAGGAGGGGGAGCCGGATTCCAGCCTGTTTGGGTTTTCTGTAGCAAACCCAAAAGAAACTGACATATCCTCCCTCCTCCCTTCACCCTGGAGGGACAAGTTGAGGTGGATTCCACGTGATGACCAGCGATGACTACATCCCCTGAAGCCTGCTAAGCCACTGCCTCTGATCCCTTGATGGAGCCAGGCCTCCTGCCACCCTGCCCTGTTAGTCTAGGGGTTGGTGCCATCTGTCCCCACTGCTTACCATACCTACCTAGCTGCTCTCTCTCTCTTTTTTAAGTTTTTTTCCTCCCCAGTAACCTATGAATTGGTGGTGTGGTTGCAGGTTAAAGCCATGTGTAGAGGGTCCTCAGTAGGTGTGAAAGGAAGCAGGGAAGGGAGATCCTGAGTCTCCACCAGGAGGCTGTCAGGTGTTGAGGGCAGCTTGGATTCCTGTGGAGAGGGAAGTTAGGCATGGGGGCGCAGCCTGGTGGACAGTTAGAACTGGTCAGTGTCGACTGGTTTACTGGTTATTTTGTGTGTAAGCTGCTTTTCTTTTCTAACTAAGAGGCTGGTTTAGGCATCTTTCTCATTCCCTGGGATCTGATGGTCAACTGTGCGATACAAGGCCAGGGCTGGACAAACAGAAATGGGCCATGGAGGTCGGAATCTGTCAGGCCTGCGTGTGCAGGCCAAGGCACTGAATCCCTCATCACCAGGGGAGCCTGAGATGTTCTGAACACATGTGGACAGCGGGGAATCAGGTCTGGAAATTGAAAAATAAAAGGCTTAAGACTGAGGCCATCCCTCTTTCCTTTTGATCTGACTGGAGGGGGGTGGGAAGAGGCAGCCTGTGGCAGGGCAGCCATCCCAGCTAATGGATAGATGGCTGCAATGATAAGAAATCCCTGGAATTGTATTGACACACAGATTCTTAATTGCACTTGTATTTTTTGTATTAAAGTTTGCATGGTTTCTAATAAAGTATTCAAACATACGTTTGTAGTGAAATGGCCTGGGAGTGTCCAAGGGCGTCTCTGGTGGGGCATTTACTGCTGTGCAGATTTGCCTGAGGAGGCTGGCCCAGACTTGATCCTTCTGGCCTTCCTCATGACAACAGCCTCCACCCTCTGCTCTCAGGGTCCCTCTTGGAGCTGGAAGAGGCAGAGGAAGGAGGGCATCCTCAGGCCTGCTGGTTCTCCATTTTGACAGCACATCCCCAGCCCACACACAGGAAGTTGCATGGAGGAAAGCACTGTCTGGGTCAGGGGGACACTTTCTTCCCCAGTGCTGGCAGCAGAACATTCTAGCTGGGGCCTTAGGCACTACTATTTGGTCAGTAAGAGGAAAGGTGAAACTGGGAAGAAGGTGGTATTGGCTGAGGGCATAAAAGGTGACTTGCTCCCCTCCTGGGTTTTGATCCGAGGACCTTGAGCATACTTAAGCAGATAAAAAGCTCTGGCTCCTGAGGTCTTGTGGCCAAGTAGAACGCTCTCAATGGGCTAGGAGTGAAGAGCTTGTCTCACCCCACAAGCCAGAAAAGGCTGACCTGCTAGATGAGGACCACAGGCCCCTGTGATATGTACACTTTGCAACCATTTTGGTTGGGATATCTCTGTAACTTTCCAGTTTGCTCATGGCTTGACATGTCTGTAATTCTGTTGTACTGATTTCTAGAGTAAATAAAGCTGCCTGACATACCTCCATGCAGGCCGTGTTGCTTCTGTTACGTCAGTCCCGCACTGTTCGTGCCCTAGCACTGGGAGCGATACTCACAAGGGATAAATATAACTTTATTTTAAATAAACATTTGCACTCTGTACACAGCCCCAGCGGAAGAGGGGCTCAGTCATCAGCTGTCTTGCGCACGTCAAAGCTGCCGCAGGGTCCTCGCAGCAGCTCTGCCAGCAGCGCAAGCAGCTGCCCATGCTCCTGCTGCACGCTGAGCGGAAGCGCAGCCAGCTCGCTGCGGAGGCTCCGCTCCACCATGCGGCCCAGGGCTCGCCTCAGCTCCCTCAGCAGCCGCACAGTTCGTGAGTCGCCCTCCAACCGCAGCAGGTCACTGTCACTCAGTGAGATGGTGGCCCTGCGCCCGTCATCTGGGAGGACAAAGGTAGAGTGGATATGGACCAGGCCGCTGGGGACATGGAGGAGCCCTCAGAGTGGTAGGGGCGGGAAGTCTGCAGGTACCCACCACGGATGTGGACGTCCCCATCAGTCAGGAGCAGCACCGCTAGTGGATGCACCTGGGAGGAATCTCGCACGAAGACACTGCCATTGGACTTGATGGCCATGAAGTATGTTAGCCATCGGCTCCGTAACCGGGTAGCCTCCCTAGGAAACACAGGGCTGTGTGAAGCCACCCATCTGGTGCTTCCCAGCTGCCTTGTCCAATCCTGCCTGCCACCCACCTGTTAATGGTCGATTTGTGCAGTAGGATATTGCCAGATTTGGTCCTGTATGTGACACTGTTGGGCTTGAACTTCCCCTGCCGGGTCACCTTGCCCTGCCTTACCTGCAAGGACAGAGGAAGGGATGAGCAAGGAGCTGAGGTTGTGGAAGGTTAGGATCTGGTCAGCTCCTAGAGGAAGCACCTGGATGAGGTTCGGGTAGAGACCAGCCATCAGCACGCCCTTCACCAGCTCCTCTTCCTCACTGTACTCATTGCACTGGGCAGAGGGCATCGTGCAGTCGGAGGGCTTCCCCACTAGGAAAGCCTCGTAAATATTCTCTGAGAACTGCTTGATGAGCCCTGGGGAGGCAAAGTGTAGGGTGACCATCAAAGCTAGGAATAAAGGGAATCTGGGTGGGAGAGGCATGGCACCCTCTGGGCACTTGGCTGACCGTGAATGAAGCGTAGGCTGGGTGCATAGAGCAAGTTTTCTTCTAGGTAGTTCTCCCGAGAGGTACGATCCTGCCAACGCAGCACCTCCTCCCAGCCAGCCACGGCCCGCACGAAGGCCAGGTGGTCACTGCCACTGTCGTGGCTCAATAGTGCCTTCACCTGGGAGGGTAATGTGCCAGGTACGTGTCAGGGCGGGAGGGGACTGGTTCAGGGGCAGCAAGAGGACTAATGGGAGGGGCCTCCTCTGACCTTATCAACCTCCGCCCGGTTCTGCAAGCTGCTGCTGAAGGGATCCCGGGTGAGGCAGGAAACCACCACTAGCAGCGGATGCAGGCATCGAAAGATGGCAGCCAGCACTATGGCCTTAGCCAGCCGAGGGTCAGTAGAGATGTGTGCAAGGCGCTGCCCCAAAGTGGTCAGGTACTCCCGCTGGTCCAGCACCCCTACAAGAGCTCAGCCGTCAGTCCACTCAGTCAGCACTCCATGATCCCACCCTGCCCAGCCCGCACTCACCGATCTCCTGGAGCAAGATCACAGCCTCATCCACCGCTTTGATGTTTGGACTGTCCACAGCCTTGGAGAGGAACTCCACTGCCTACAGCACAGAAAGCGGAGCCCATGAGCCGGGTCCCACCCACCTCACCTGGACCTGCCTCCGAGCATGCGTGTGCGCACCGTTTTCTCAGGCATGTGGATCTTGGCTTGAAGCACCAGGTTCTCCAGAGGCGTTCGCAGAATCTCTGGCACTTGGAAAGGGACCATCTTCTCCAGCCGGCTCCGTGGGAACAAGTGGTACGCAAAGCCTGACTGGCAGCGGCCTGCCCGGCCCCGGCGCTGAATCACATTTGCTCTTGACACCCACACAGTCTCCAAGCAGGACACCTAGGGGAGGGCAGGAGAGCCACACATGAGGCAAACCTTCCTCCCATGTACCCCACTTTTCCCCCTTCCTGCTCCCCAACAGGAACACATCCCACAAGTGTAGCCTTCACACAAAACAGAAGCTCTATGGCAGATCGGGACTAGGGGCTGGAGTCCTCCCCACCATGAGCTGGCTGGGCCCCAGAGGGAAATGCCACCTTGGTCTTCAGGTCATAGCGCTCCTCTTTGTGCAGACCACTGTCCACGACATGCACAATGTCATTAATTGTGATGGAGGTCTCAGCGATATTTGTGGCCAATACAATCTTGCGCACCCCAAGTGGAGGCTGCTGGAATATGGCCTTCTGGTCCATCATGGGGATGTTGGAGTGCACTGGTGGGCAGCAAGACACACAATGTTTACAGGTACTGTTCTCACCTGAATGACCTCAGGGCTACAGGCAGGACACGAATTTTGAGCCCTTCACCTCAATGAAACATATGTCCTCATAAATCACAAACCCAATGAAAAATGGTGGGGGCACTTAAATCCACTTGTGTCAGTCCCCACAACAGAGGGAGACTCTTAGGGAACCCATCACTTTGCATACCCAGGCTCTCACCTGGCAGGATGAGGTACTTGCTCTCGTGCATGCCCAGGGCCTCCTGGAGGCGTTGTTGCACTCCCTTGATCTCCTGCCAACCAGGCAGGAAGCACAGGATCCCACCTGTAAGAGAGTCCTGCAGCCATGAGCCAGTTGGTCCAACAAGTGGGGGGAACAATGGTAGGAAGGAAACACCCACCTGGTTCCCCACGAGCATCGATATGCAGAACCAGATCGGTCACAAGATCCAAATCGAGCGCACACTCATCTTCAGACTGGGGTGAGGGAAGAGAGGCCGCGGTCACAGTCCCAGGGTCAGGGGTCATACACAGGACACGGCAACCATGATATAGTGAGGCAGAGCCACTTGACATGTCAACAACCCTCACATACTGTCACAGGCATCATTACTCCCCCGTTTCTATCAAGGATACAGGTTTGGAAGGGTAACCTGCCCTAGGCCATCAAGCCACAGGGACAGGGAGGAAAGGCCAGGAGCCCTGGGGGAAACGGGGTGGGCATCCCTCACCTCATGGTGCCGGTGTCTGTGTGGGTATTGATGTTTGCCCAGCTTGGCCAGGATGTCCTCCAGGTAGTGCTCCTTGACGGGATACATGAAGCCAGGCACCTTGATAACGGGACAGCCACCAAAGTAGCGGGAGAAGCGCTCATTATCACCTGTAGCGCTCATGAGCACCAGCCTCAGGGCTGGGTTGAGTCGCTGCAGGCCCTTGAGCAGAATCAGCAGGAAGTCTGTGTTCACATCCCGCTCGTGGACCTCATCTACAATGACGTGGCTCACGCCCTCCAGGCTGGGGTTGCTCTGCAGCTTCCGCAGCAGAATACCCACAGTACAGAAGAGCAGAGCCCCACCTCGGGCTGGGGGCTTGCTTTCCAAACGCACTTGGAAGCCCACGTTCCGGCGCAAGGAGGGGCCCAGTTCATGGCTGACTCGCTGTGCCACAGACACAGCTGAGATGCGGCGAGGTTGCGTGATGATCACATTGCAGCAGGCACCACGGCCCTCAGTCACATAGCGCTCCAACAGCAGCTGAGGGATGCGTGTGGTCTTTCCACAGCCTGTGTCCCCAGAGATGACCACCACAGGGTGCTGCTCAATGGCACCAAGAATAGTGTCCCGATGTGGGTCTACAGGTAGCTGAGGAGCCTCCTGCCATATTGGCCCTCGCCGCCGCCATAGCTCTAGCAAGTTCTGGCTCAGGCGTACCTCCTCTGCTTCTGACAGGGGCATATAAGGCTTGCCTGTGATCGGGTCACTGAGGGGCCCTGAGTCCTTGCCTAGGGGCAAGATGTCATCACTCTGCAGTCGGAGCTCTGGAGAAATCCATGAACTGTCCACAGGGTACTAGGGGACAAGGAAGCAAGCAAAATGGTTAAAGAGAAACGCCACTTCCTCCTTCCGGCACAGCCAGCCCCTCCAAGATTCACCCAGATCAGATATTTAGAACCTAACCCACAGAGCAGAGGACTTGGGCAGTGATGGCCCTGAGACCCACCCTCATGGGCAAGACTGGGCTGGTTAGGGTGGAAGGCTCCCAGGCTCCATCCTCAGTGGGAAAGCGGGCAATTACTACTGCCTGGAGGGGGAGGCGGTAGACAGAGGGTGGGTGCTCTTACATGATTCAGGAAGGTCTCTATCTTGCGGAGGATGGGCTCGGGCACCTGGATGGTACACGGCCGGCGCTGAGTCTCACCCAACTCACGCAAGGAGGCCAGGTTATACATGGCATGGGTAAGCGGCTCATTGTTCCTGTCCACCAGACCCAGGCTCTGCAGAGGAACACGTATGGCAAGTCTATGTATGCCCCTGCCCAGACAAACTCAGGAACTTTCTAAGGCATGTAGTACGCAGCATCTTTTCTAGATTTTAGATTCTGGCTGACATGAAGAATGGAGAAATGAGGAATCAGGAAAATGTAAAATCTCCACAAAGTTATGATTTCAAAAGTCAACTAGTAGGCTGGAGAGATTGCTCAGTGGATAAGGCACTTGCCTCCAGTGCCTAAGGCCCCGGGTTCAATTCCCCAGGACCCACATAAGCCAGACCCACAAGGTGGTGGCCCTGGAGTGCGCGTTCTCTCTCTCTCTCTCTCTCTCTCTCTCTCTCTCTCTCTCTCTCTCTCTCTCTCTCT
>PVHP010013557.1:0-28265 GCA_004024765.1 Zapus hudsonius
TGAGGAGAGGTTTTTGGTCTACTTGAAGAGACAAGCTTTTCAAACCTTCAGAAACATCTACTCAGGAGCAATTAGTGCGTTAATTAGAGCAGCTTCTTATCAGATCCACGGAACCTCTTCTTGGCTGCAGTCTCTGAGCAGTGGGATGTTGAATTTAGAAATATCACAGGCAGCCCCGAGTTCTGCAGCTCCCCATAACTGAGGCTGCGCTAACCCTGAGTAACTGTCTTCCCTGAGGGTGATCTCAGAAGCTGTGGGAGGGAGGCGGGGCTCCATGGGTGTCCTGGGAGTCCCAAGGGGGGCTCCCCCCAAAGCACACCGTGAACATGAACCTGCACGTGACGTGACTCATACCCAGATGATGCCAAAGAGTTTACCCATCACCGCCCTTGGCATTTGTACTTCTTGTCTTTCTAATTGGAAGGGCAAAGAGATGGGCTGATGGATGAGGCTCTGCAGGCTGGAGAATACTTGGACATTTCAGAGAAGGTCCTGATGGCCACATGGCGCCACTGGACTGTCAGC
Source organism: Zapus hudsonius (assembly GCA_004024765.1). Taxonomy (NCBI): domain Eukaryota; kingdom Metazoa; phylum Chordata; class Mammalia; order Rodentia; family Dipodidae; genus Zapus; species Zapus hudsonius. The sequence goes on from PVHP010013557.1 coordinate 526, forward strand.
TTCTCCTTCAAGACCATGTGTCTTGGTAGACTGAGGCATTTTACATTCCTGATGGTGTGGGAAGCCTGGGGGTTTGAGACACCTAACTTCCAACTTGGGCTCTGCTATTAATAAACTGATGTCCTCTGACCATTCAGTTAGCCTACAGTATTCTGAATTCAATAAGAATGATAGATGGGGGAAAATTAGATACTTTCAAAAGTAAGCAGTAAATAAATGAGGTTTTATTTGACTTTATTGTCTGGTTAAAGAAGTGCATGTGGGCTGGATAATGGTCTTATGGAGCAGATTCCCAGATGGTTAAATAACCACGGCCAAGGTATCCATCAAAGGCTCATTTCAAGTCAGAGTTGTGCTATGGGGCTTCATCCCTGAAGATCAAGACAGGCTAAAGATGACATGAATGATGTAAGCGTTAGGGTCCCCCATAATCTCCACAGACCCCAGCGCTCAGCCAAACTCCGCAAGATGGAAGGCTTTCAACCCTCACTGTTCAATTTCATGTGGTTTTAAATTCAGAAGCACAAAAAGTTGATTAGAGAGCCCTCCGTTGGCAGCAGCTCACATGAAAGCGAGCTGGAGGTTTCGGCTGACCACAAGCATAATACGGCCCACTAGTGTGACTGTTGTTAAAAACATTGAAATACTTGTAGGCTGTCTTACTAGACAGATGGCGTGCAGATCCAGGGAGGTGATATTGCAGGGTCTTCTGGCTGGAGTAGGTTATTTCTAGTGGGATGTGTTTAGTGTTGAACATCACATGAGGGGAAGAGTGACCTTTGGGGACACACAATGGAGAAAGAAGGGAAGATATCCTAGTGAGCTCATGGCTGCATTTGGGGGCTGGCTACTGCAGAATGTCTTCCTAGGCACCCCGCAAGCTAACTATTCCCAGCATCTACCTATAGTTAGATAGGACATCTGTTTAGCTCCGGCTTGATGGAATTTGAGCAAGGACAATTGGATCCATGCGGTCCTGACCTCATATAAAGTGTCCTCATGATGCTACATTCTTTTTGTGTCCCAAGAACAAAGTTCAAGGAGCCAAGCACAGGGAATCGTTTTTAATTCCTTTTGTAGACTCCCAGTGGAATATCCCTTTGGACTGTGAGAAGAATAAACCATGAATGTTTTTACTGTGTCAAACCCCTGAGATCTGGGGAGTGCTTGTTACAGCAACTGGTAGGTCACTCTGACAACTTTCAGACAATGAGAGTTAAAGGAGGAAAGGATGCATAGGTCCCAGTCACGCATGTGACAGATGAATCCTCTGAGATACATCTGGTTTTCACAGCTGCAAGCCACTTAGGAGAATGGAAGATGGTTTTCATCTTCCTGAAAATTCCTTAGAGAAATGGCTCTTGTTGAGGCCATGACAATGCTGTCCCTTGACAGATACCCTTTCCAGTCATAATTCTTGGTTTGTTTGTTTTTTTAAAGTGGTTGTCATGGTTTGATCCAGGTGTCCCCCACAAACAAATGAATGTGCTCTGGGTGATTGATCCTCAGCTGATGGCTATTTGGGTTTTACAACCTCACTGGAGCTGTGTTGTTGGAGGTGGACTTATGGGGGTTATAAGCCAGCTTCCCCTTGTCAGTGTTTGGCACACCTTCCTGCCACTGTTTCCAGTGCTGTGGCAGAGGTGATGTCCACCCCTCTGCTCATGCCATCGTTTTCCCTGCCAGGATGGAGTCTCCCCTCGAGTCCGTAAGCCTAATAAACCCATTCCTCCACAAGCCGCTTTTGCTTGGGTTCTTTCTGAGCAACAACTAGAAACTGCAACAATGGTCCAATGTGATCTCTCTCTCCCCCTCCCTCTCCCCCCTCTCCTGTCATTATGTGACTTAAAAAGATTACCTGATCACTCTGGGCCTCATTTTCTTTTTCCATAGCAGGACATCATTCCAGCACTAACTTTCTGGAGTGGTCACAATGATTAAACAAGTCGATCACACAACCTACAGTAGTAACAAGATTTGTCAGCATGCTTTTATGATTATTTTCTTCTGCCACTCAGGGCTTGGTATGCAAGGTCAGGCCATTTAAGCTCAACACAGCTGGGGAAGAGATGAGATTTTGGTTCTTCCATAGATGATGAAATTCACTCAGTGCTCTGGCTGGGGGTGGGATGTCTCTGACTGCAGGGATTCCTGCCAGGGCAGAGGAATACCTCTGTTCCCAGGAGAAGATGTAGAAAGAGAAGCCATGCCTGACAGTGGAACAAGGAGCTCTAGAGTCATGAAACTGAAAATAGCCACTTCCCGAGGGTGAGGGACTGTCACCTGGAGTCTAGCAACTAGTGTTCCAGGGGCCACATGAATGATCCTGAGGCTTGTAAAGGATTTCCATGAAAGGTGGTATTAGAAAAAGGTGAAGTTATCTTGCGTGGAAGATCAGTAGAAGTTATAGAGAGATGGGTTGCTGGGGATAAGAGCATGGTGCACCCCCATGGTTCTGCCTCTGCGTGGCCCTAGAAGGGTCACTTAACTTCCCTGGGTTTCACTTTTCCATTCCTTCCGAGGGAGCCAATCATCACAGGCAAGGCTGCAGGTACAAGAAACTTTAGTGGGCTCCTCTAGCCAGTCACAAAGTACCACTCCAGCGTGAGCGTCTCTGGTTCAGTTTGGGCTGAGGAGGAATTTCCTAGCTGCTCACAAATGCTGGAACTGAACCCTTCCATGGAGCAAGCGTTGAACCAGATGTGACAAGCAAGGGACCAAGAATGCAGGAAAGATGGTCAGGCAGGAGTGGAAATGGTAGAGGAAATCTCACAATGGAAAGCTTTTTTGGTTGATTTTGGCGGGTGTATGGATGTGTGGTGTATTTGGGCAGGGGGCACACACGTATGTATGTGTGTGTAGGTTAGAGGCAGTTAACTGTCTTCCTAAGTTACTCTTTGAGACAGGGTCTCTCATTACACCTGCTGGGCCTTAGTAGTTTGGCTAGACTAGATAGAAAGCAAACCCCAAGGACACTCCTGTCTCTGCCTCCTTAATGATGAGATCACAGATTCACACCAGCATGCTCAGCAGGTTCACACCAGCATTTTACCTCGGTGCTGGGGATCCAAACTCAGGTCTCTAGGCTTGTCTGAGCTATTTTCCCAGCCCTCCAAAAGGACCAATTTTAGACAAGAGCCCTGGAAGGTGCTATGAATCCAGGGTTAAACTGCCCATACTTATTCTGTGGCTGGGAGGGTGCCTCCAGCCCCCAGTGGCAGGGTGGGTGGTGGGGCCATCAGGGAGGGAAAGCGCACGTACCTGAGATCATAACTCAGAGCCAGTTGTAGGCAACGAGACGTCTCACACATCACAAAGGCAGATCATGAAGCATTTTACTAAAATGAGAGAATGCACCATTTCTTGGCTTCCCCCCCCCCACCTCCGCGATTTTGCCTGTAAAATAATCAGCTGTGGTTGCCACAGGCCTGCCTCTCCACCTTGCTGTCTCTATGGGGCATGGGGAGGCTTGACTGGTGACAGAGAGAACGGACATGCTGAGTAGGGTGTTGAGGTCTCCGAGGGCACCGGGGAGGGGGAGCTGCTGACTTCTCGTCACCCCAGGTGACATACGACTTAGCAGGTCCCCGGGTCTCCAGGGCTGCAGCTGGTTGAGTGCTTTCCACATGTGTTTGGTATTATCGGTGTTTTTACAATAATAACTGCGGTCTTGAAAGGGTTTAAAATTAATTAAAATGCAGCACCCTGACACATTTCACACTATGGTCATTGGAATGCCTGACTGGAAAGGACCTCCTCGGGAGGTGGGTCATCTTGTCCAGTCCCCTGTCTCTCCCTGGGGTTTTGATCAGTTAGTCAAATCAGCTAGCCTGAAAAGATTGCCAGCTTACAATTTTTCTTTTTTTTTTTTTTTTGGTGTGTATGTGTGTGGTGGTGGGGGGTCTGCAGATGCTAGGACCCCATGCATTGGTGTGGAGGCCAGAGGAGAATGGGAGATGTCCCATTCCATCTTCCACCTCTGTGTTTCCTTGGGATGGAAGTCTCTTTGAACTTGGAGCTGTGGTTTTCCCAGGTCAGATGTTACAGGCATGCCCAGCTGTTTACATGGAGGCTGGTGACTTGAATTCACGCAGCCTCAAGCCCTATCAGGTCCTCGAGCTTGCACGTGCTTGCACGTGCTCTTACCTGCTGAGCCAAGCTTTCTTCTAAGGAAATTTTTTTTTTAAATTTAGACTGAAACAAAAAGGAAAGAAGCCAGAATTAGACAGGTTTGTAAATTGCAGAGTTATACTGAGGATGCCCAGACAGTTTGCATTTATCACTAACATTGCTGCCTACACGTGTCTTCATTGATAAACCTCTGCTTGACAGGAACCCCTGGGTCAGAGGGGACCATGTGGCTCTTGGTTTAAGACAGGCTCTCAAACTCAACTCGGCACTATGGATGGTTTGGGATGGGGCAGTCTGTGTGAGGAGGCTCTCCTGTGCTTAACAGTAACCGTAACCTGGGCACAGTAAATGCCAGGGAAGCTTTCTTCTTCCCTCAACTTGCACAAACCAACAATGTCCTCAGAGGTTCAGTGTGTAAGAGTTTGCTGCACAAGCCTGAAGACCCGAGTTTGGATCCCCAACACCCTTGTAAAACGCAGGATACAACGGCACATGCCTGTAATCCCAGAACTGGGGGTGGGGGTGGGTAGAGACAGGAGGATCCTCAGGAATTGCTGGCTACCTAGTGAGCTGAATAAGCTCTGGGTTCAGAGAAAGAGCCTGTCTCGAAAAAAAGTAATAATGAAATTAAACGAAGTGAAGTAAAAGAAAGTAAAAAGGTAGGGACCTGGTGTCAACTTTCTGGCCTTTACACACACGCATGCATTCACCCCCACCCCACATAAATGCCTGCATACCTATGAACACACACATACCCCCATACACACACACACATGAACACACACAAAAAGCCTTAGGTTTAGCTAAATATCCCCTGGGAAGGGCAAAATTGCATGCAGATGAGAACTACTAAGATCTAGGGTAAATCTTTTTGGAATCCTGCCCACCCCTCACCCCCCCCCACTCCAGGGAAGCATCTAGGTTGCCATAACACACAGTCTGTCATGCTCCCTCGTGAGTAAGGGAACAAATGACGGGTGATGAATAACATCCCGAGATTCGCGAATGATTCACTTGTGAAACCAAACGAGAGCAGGTAAGAACACAGCAACGCCCCTCTCGCTGCCTCGCACTCTGATGAGTTTCTCCCAGTGGTCAGAGCTGACCAGGATTCCCAACTGGCTGCCTGTCAGTGATGTTACTGTTCTTGACCGTGAGTCACCATGGTGATTACCAATTATTGCCCTGTTTGCTTGTTTGTCTGTGGGGCTGTATTGAACACTGCATCCTCTCTCTCTCTCTCTTTCTCTCTCTCTCTCTCTTTCCCTCTCTCTCTCTTTTCCTCCCTCCCTCTCTCTCCCTCTCCCTCTCTCTCTCTCCCTCTCTCCTCTGGTGCTGGGGATGATGGAACCCATGGCTTCATGAATGCGAATGCTAGGTAAGCTCTCTACCACATAGCTACACCCCCAGCCATCCTCATGTCTGTCATCCTTGAACTTCATTATCATTTTTGTTGTTTATGTATGTGTGCACATGGGTGCAAAGGGAAGAGGAGAGCATCTTGTGTCCTCCTCTGTGACTCTTCTGTTGATTTCCTAGAGACAGTCTCTCATTGAGTCAGGAGCCCCTGTGAACCCAGCCATTCTTGTCTCTGATCCCTGTAGGACTGGGGTTACGGGTGTGTGTGGGCACACCCAACCACTCACATAGGTGCTGGGGAATCAAACTCCGGTGAATTAGTTCCTCTCTGCCTGAATGCTGACATGGCAACTCTCTACCCTCTGAACCATCTACCTAACCCTCATCCTTTATCTTAAACTTGGCCTGTAAGACAATCTGGTTTTCTCAGGCTCTGCTGGTCCTGCTTGGCTGTATCTTTACTTCTGCTCATGGGCTCCAAACACAGTCCCTTCTTCCCTGTCCTCTGAGCAGTGCTGGCTCCTCCTCCTGCTTCTCAGAAGGGCCTGACCTCAAGCCCACTTGGCCCTTATTTTACCAGGCAGCCTTTGTCATTTTGTCACACTCTCTTTTCCTAGCCCAGGTCACTTATGTGCAATTGTCCCTACTAAGAGCAGGGCAGGGTTTCCCAGGAAGTAGAGGCTCCGATAGAGTTAGGGAATAATTGGGAGATTAAGTAACACATAGGAAAGAAACAAGGGGTGAGGCAAGAGTGGGCAGGAGAGCAATCAGAATGTGAGGGCCTGAAAAGTCTGCCATCCACCTGCCCACTGGAGAAGACCCCGTGGGTCGAAAAGGCTGGGCATGTTGACCACTACCTCACTCACTCATTGGGTGATATCAGACAGCCATAAATGAGTTCTTACATGGAGAGAAAACTGAGCCCATGGACACCCCACGGGCTAGGATAGGTGTTCCCAGTGCTGAGATCCTGCCTGCAGACCTGTCGGTGGCTAGTTCCCTAGAATGAAAGAGCAGAGGCAGGGGCATCGGCATGGTGGTGGAAGAGGGGGTGTAGGGGGGGGGTTCAGATAACACTGTGGATAGACAAACACATCATTAGGAGATGAGGCAGGAAAACACTGCTGGGAGGTATCAAACTGTTTTCGAAGCAATGCTTCCAAAAATTTAAGTTAAAAACCAGAAAGATGTCGGGCATCTTACAGCTTGCTTCTTATAAGTTGGCTGGGTGAAATCTTTCAAGCCTTCTATATAAGTCATGTGGGGTGGAGGGGTGGATGACAGAAGCCCGGAGGAGAAGTAAAACAGCTCCATCAGGTGGGCCAAAGGCACACACCAGGGGGCCTGTGGAACCAGAATGGTTATCTGGCCTGGCAGAGCCCAGCATCGTGGGTGGCCAAACAAACCTCAGATATGGTGTTCCCAGGGACTAAGGGTGGGGAGACTGTCCTTTCCTTTCAGTCTGCCAGGCAGGGCTCGACTTGTCACCTGAGTGGTTGTCCTCTTAGGGGGTGGATTGACACCCAAGATTTTGAGGAACCAGGCCCATCTACCTAGAAGCCCACGTGTGCACAACAGGCAAGGAGATAAGGCTCTTCTGGGTGGCAGAGACACTATGGGTGGCTGCCCAGGAGCCTTGGGGTAAGGAGGAGAGTGAGTAAATCTCGTGCAGAGAAAGAGGTGGCGGGGTCTGTCTGGGAGAGATGCCTGGCTCAGAAGGCACGTGTGCACCTGTTTACATCCCCGCAAACAAGAAATGGAGCTTTGCTTTCTTTTCTTTCTCCTTTTCATTTCATCTTGTTTTGTTGTGTTTCATTTTTTTTTTTTGAGACAGTCTGACTCTGTAGTCCAGGCTGGCTTTGAACTCATGGCAATCCTCCTGCCTCAGCTTCTCAAATGCTGGGATGATAGGCTTGAACCATCCTGTCTGGTTGAACTTCATTTTCTTTTTCTTTTATTATGTTTTGCATGTGTATGGTATACGTGTGTGAGTGTGTGTGTGTATGTGTGTGTGTGTGTATGCATGTTCGGATACAAATGGGTGCATGTGTGGACAGGTGCATCTGTGAGGAGGTAAGATGACTTGGTATCCATGGTATCTTCCTCATACACTCTCCATCCTCGTTTTGGAGACAAGGTCTCTCTCCAAAGCTGATGCCCATGGATTAGGTTAGACTAGCTAGCCTGCAAACTCTAAGAATTCTCTTGTCTCTGCCTCCCCAGGATTACAGGCATCCACCACCATGCCTGTGGGTGTGGGATCTGAACTCAGGTCCACATGCTTGACCACCAAGCACTTTTCTCACTGAGCCATCTCCCCAGCCCTAACATCTCTTTTTCTTATACCTCAGTTGCACCAGGGCATTCCAGGCCCCTCCTTTCCCTTTACCCTGCATCTGGGCAAGACTGCTGGAGACCTTTGGTACCAGGAGGCAGGCCCTGGGCACCATCTTGCCCCGGAAGCCATCTTGCCTTAGGCACCATCTTGCCTTAGGCACCATCTTCCCTTGGGCACCATCTTGCCCTGGTGCCATCTTGCCCTGGTGCCATCTTGCCCTGTGTACCATCTTGCCCGGGCACCATCTTGCCCCAGCAGTTTTCTACCCTGGACTCTTCTGAGTCTTTCAACAACTCCTGTGGGTTCCCTGGCCATCACTCCACACAGATCATTGCCAGATTTTCTTTTGTTTCTAACCAGAGGCCATCCAGGATCAAGGCCTCAGACTCCTTCTTTGGGGTGTCCCATCAGCACCCCTTCTTCATTCTCGCCTCATTTTCTGCTCTGACACCTCCCCCAGCAACACAAATCTGTCTTTATCTAAGAGCCACTTGATTCTCCCAAATCTCTTCTTATTTGCTATAAATTCTCTTGTTTGCTGCATGTTTGAAAAGTCTCCATTGAACCCCCCTGTTGCAGTCAGCTTCCTGCTAATGGCAGAAAGAACCCGACCAAAAGCAGCTTGTGGAGGAAAGGGTTTATTGTGACTCACAGACTTGAGGGGAAGCTCCATGATGGCAGGGAAAATAATGGCATGAGCAGAGGGTGGACATCACCTCCTGGCCAACAGCAGGTGGACAACAGCCGCAGGATACTGTTCCAAACACTGGCAAAAGAAGCTGGCTATCACCCCCATAAATGCGCCTCCAACAACACACCTCCAACAAATTTCTAATTTCCAAATTGCCATCAGCTGGGGATCAAGCATTCAGAACACTTAAATTGATGGGGGACAGCTGAATCAAAACACCACACTCCCAAACCAGTCTCGATGGTTTCTTTGACTTTTCTGTACTATCTCTAATGTACTGAAGTCAACAGAGGAGGAAATGCTAGGTGTGGGAGGCAGAGGTAGATATTGGCTAATATATCACCAGCATTCCCTTACCATGTCACTGTTGCTTTAAAGACCTTCATGCCCAGAGCTTGACAGTTTCACCAAAAAATTCTCTCCTTTTCACTCAGGCCAGGCTGACCCTGCAGGGAGAACTGAGCCCTCTGCCATCACCTAGGGCAACAACAATGTAATCAGGCACCAGTGGAAGCAAGCAAGTCCATTCTTTACAATGGCCAGAACCTTGGAGGGGAGTCAGGAGAGCAGAGAAATAGACTCAACTCTGAGAGGTGTGGTGCAACTCTCAAGAAAGGAACATACTGATGGTCTTCCACGTTGGAACTGCAAAAGTTATCGAACCCAGAGAAGTTGTTTTATCTGAGCCCACACCTAGGTAGTGCTCTTGTGGATGGGACCTCTACTGGTTCTGATGTCAGACAGATCCAAGCTTCAATATTAGCTCTACAGGTCAGAGATTCTAGGAAGCACAGCTCACCTCGGCCTCACCTGTAAATGCATGTCATGGTTTGATCCAGGTGCCCCCCACAAACAAACGAATGTGTTCTGGGTAATTGATCCTCAGCTGATGGCAGTTTGGATTTTACAACCTCCATGGAGCTGTGTTGTCAGGGACAGGCTTATGGGGTTATTAGCCAGCTTCCCCTTGCCAATACTTGGCACACCTTCCTGCCACTGTTTCCAGTGCTGTGGCAGAGGTGATGTCCACCCCTCTGCTCATGCCATCGTTTTCCCTGCCAGGATGGAGTCTCCTCTCGAGTCCGTAAGCCAAATAAACCCATTCCTCCACAAGCCGCCTTTACTTGGGTTCTTTCTGTGCAGCAACTAGAAAGCTGACTGCAACAATGCACTTAATAGTTATAAAGATAAAATATAAGGATGCGTATAAAACTCTCAGAATATTTCTTGGCCTGTCTCTCTCCTTTAAACTATTTTATATGTGTGTGGAAATATGTTTGCATGTGTGTGCAGACAAGTCAAGGCCAGAGATGGACACCGAGAGTCTTTCCTCTCCATCACTCTCTGCCTTATTTATTGAGGCAAAGTCTCTTTTTAAAAAAATATTTCATTTATTTGTAAGCAGAGAGGAGAGAGAGAGAGAGAGAGAGAGAGAGAGAGAGAGAGAGAGAGAGAGAGAGAGAGAGAGAGAGAGAGAGAGAATGGAGAGAATGGGCATGCCAGGGTCTCTAGCCACTGAAAATCACTTCCAAATGCCTTTGCCACTTTGTGCATCTGGTTTACATGGTACTAGGGAATTGAACTCAGGTACGTAGGCATTGGAGGCAAGCACCTTAAACACTGAGCAATCTCTCCAGCCCTGAGGCAAAGTCTCTAGCTGAACACAAAGCTTGCTGTTTTGGCGGGTCCAGCTACTGAGCTTGCTCCAGAGATCCCGCTGTCCCTCCCTGCCTCCCAAGCACTCAGAACTCAGCTGAGCAAGCACTTGACTCGCTGCCCCTAGCCTTTTGCCCATCTTCTCCTGCTCAGTCACTATTGTCTCCTTTCTCTTGGGAAGTCCAGAGATGAGAACAACACTCACGTCTGTTGCCCCGAGTTGATTTAATGCTCAGAATTCACCCAAGTGACCTTCCAAGAACCAGAGTCAAACTAATGCAGAGAACCCCTCCTCTTCCTCCTCCTCCTCCTTCCCCCCTTCCTCCTCCTTCTCCCTTCCTCCTCCTTCCCTCCCTCCTCCTCCTTCGATCTTTCTCAGCTGTGCTCCCTGGAAGGATGCATAATCAGGTGCCTCATCTTGGCACAGACCGCAACACCGTGTGACTCAATCTCTTGCAATGCCCTGCATTGCTAGGGGACTTATTTCATAGTTGAGAGCCTCTCACCAGTAAGCAATGCTTCCTTATTCAGTATCAATTTCTTCAGCCGATTGGCTCGATTCCATTTCTCACTATCACTTAGTACAAGAACAGGTGGAATGCTTTAAAAGGAAATGCTTCTTAGAATCCCTACCTTGATGTGAGCTCACCATGTATCGAAGCCAAAAGTTGGCAGTAAGAATGATGGGAAGAGATGTTTTCTAAGCCACATAAAACACTTATGACCACAAGTATATAGTTTCTAGGTGCAAAGTTGTGTGAGTCCTGCATGCTTATAAACTGAGCGATTTCTCAGCTTTTGTGCACGTTGGGTTCAAGGTCACCACCTCAAAGGCTCTTATGCTTTGCAGGTGTATGACTGACCTTTTTTTTTTAAAAAAAAAAAAAGGTTGTACTCTTTTTAATATTTTATTTATTCATTTTCAAGCAGAGAGAGAGGAGAGAGAGAGACAGAGAGAGAGAGAGCACACCAGGGCCACCACCTTGTGGGTCTGGCTTATGTGGGTCCTGGAGAATTGAACCCGGGGCCTTAGGCACTGGAGGCAAGTGCCTTAACCGCTGAGCCATCTCTTCAGCCCATGACTGACCTTTCTTGTTACTGGGACAAAATGCCTGACAGAAATATGTTTTGGAGGGGTGTTATTTTGGTTTACAGTTCCAGGTTGAAGCAGTTGGTCACACTCAGCACAGTGAGGAAGCAGAGAGCGATGGATGCTGGTGCTCAGCCAGCTGTTTCCTTTTTATCCAGTCCAGGACCCCAGGCCATGGGATGGTGCTGCCCACAGTTAAGGTGGGTCTTCCTACCTTAATTAACCTTATCTAGAAACACCCTCAAAGACAGACATTGCCCAGATATATTTCCATGTTGATTTTCAATCTTGTCAACAATCAGATTAATTAACAAGGAGACAAAGAAGTTCAGGGATTGAGAGACGGGGAGGGGGGGGCAGAGAGGCAGAGGCTCAACCTAACGCTTAGAAACAGAACCCAAAGACAAGAAGGTCATACAGGTATAAGAGCATTGACCTGTGTGGAGTAAAGGACCTCAAGGTGGTATGTGAGTTGCACCTTATATTCCTCAGATGTGAGTCTTTGGTGAAGATGAAGAGTGTTGGCAACATTCCTTGGGGACTGGACCTGAATCAGGGAGGGAGCTTTGCAGAAGAAGAGAGGAAAGAACAGGCTTCTGAAATGGGAAAATCTCTGTCTTTTATTTTTACCTTGATGGCCTGCACCTTGTCTGGAGCTGTGGTTCAGTCATATGCCACCTGTGAGTTTATTGAGATTCTGCTTATGTGTCTTGGGCTGCCTCAGTGGGGAGCCCAGGCAGAGGGCTGGTCTGTGTTTGCAAAGCCCTTGTACCTCCCCTGTGACAAATAGAAGATGTGATATCTACATAGAGTTGCCAGCACATTCCTGACATGTTACAAGCAGGTCACCAGTAGTCACCCATGGTGGAAGAGTCCCAGGCAGTGGCAAAGGTCATGATCATGATTGTTTAGACTGGAAGGTATGTGAGATAATAACTATTCCACTCAACACTCTGATCTTATAGGTCAAGGGCACTGAGGCAGAGGCTGAAGTGGGATTGTGCTCATGGCCACAGTGCTGTCTGCCTCAGCCTCCTAAGGGCTGGGATTATAAACCTACCTTAAAAACATACTTTAAAAATGCTGTCAAGTGTCTGGGGAGATGGCTCAGCAATTAAGGCGCTTGCCTGCAAAGCCTAAGGACCCAGGTTTGATTCCCATTAACCACGTGAAGCCAGATGTCCAAGGTGGCTCATGCATCTGGAGTTCCTTTGCAGTGGCAAGAGATCCTGGCATGCCCATTCTCTCTCTATCTGCCTCTCTGTGTCTCTTTCTCAAATAAATAAATAAAATATTTTTTAAAAGTGCTGGTGAGTGACTATGAGGTGCTCAGCTTCAAATGGAGCATCTAAACCACCCCTTCAAAGGCTCAGGGACCCTTGTGGGAAAGGGAGTACAGAGAGTGCAGGAATGGGAGTGTAGTGGGGACTGGACACAGCAGGTGAACACCCAGGGCTTCACTGCTACACTTCCCCAGAGTTCGTGTCTCAGAATGCCAAAGAATTGGACAATTTCAATAGAGAGCATTTTCTTATCAAACACGTTTATTCTAGATTCGAGTCAGTTCAGAGGATTTGGGAAACAGCCCAGCCACCAATGTGAGGGGGAACACATGGGAGAGGTTTTAGCAAAATCTATGCTGTTCAGCTAAACCAGCAGGAAAAGGAAAGATCATGAGAAGGTTCATGTGAAAGAGAAATCCAGCCCCACACCCCAGAAATGTGGTGTGGGGCTGGGGAGACCTTACTGGTCCCTAGAGAGTCAGAGGTCCTTCTTCTAGGACACCATGTGGAGACAGTTATCTGGTCAGTAAGTATTTCCTGCCCTAGGTGGGCAGGGAGACAGGTGGTTGGTTCATACCTGACCAATCAGTTTTTAGTGCCTAGCTTTGAGCTCTAGCTAGACACCTCCCACTCAAGGGGAGGGGTTCTATGGAACTTTCCAGAACTGTCACAGGAGGACAGGAGGGAAGGCTGTGACGTGCCACCATCTATGTATGACATGCCTATTGCATTCAGGAACTCACAGCAGCTGTGCCTTTCAGCACAAGATGAGCTTGTCAATACTACGTTATCAATGGAGGAAGGAAGAATGAGACCTCGTGCTTCCCAGAGTAGGGAACGGTAGCTGGGAGAGGAGTCGGGTTCATCAGTGGTGTAACTGCTGGTAAGTTGCCCATTCTATGGTAAGTAACTAGCTTTCACTGTGATCATATAAGCATAATTTAGTAAGATGGTATTAGTGGGGAAGAAGGGTGTTAATGGGAAGGGGATATGAAAGGATAATTGGGGGCAGTAAGATCTGAATACATGATTGACATTTTCATTCATGTCAATAATGGGAAAAAAAATTTAAAAATGTTCGCGTCTGACAGGAGGCTGTCAAGGCTTTTGGATGCCCACCCCAGGCCGGAGGTGAAACCCTGTTGCTGAAGAAACCACAGAAAGCCATCGATCAGCATCGAGAGACCCTTTGAGGCCCAGAATGGTATCCAGCCCCCAGATGGTAGTTAGTGCAGTGCTGGAAGGAACTGCATAAGCTGCCAGGGGAAGCTGGTCAACGACAGCTGGAGTAAACAGAGACCACTGCCATGAAACACAGTCTACTGCTGTGAGTAGGCTGACCACACCTCCTACTGGGAAAGAACAATGAATCAAGAAAGGAGCACTTGTGCAATGGAGGAGCCTAGGCCTGGGGGAGACAATCAACAGCTCTTAAATTTGGCCAAATACTCCACTCAGTGAGGGGGAGCCCTCAACTGGAACTGGGGACTTAGGGCAATATGCACTGAAAGCCGGACTCTTGGGCCCCCAAGAACTGATGCACTATGTGAGTGATTGAACGAGAGGCTACTAAAAATAGAATCTAGCCAATTCAAAAATGTGTATCTCAGTTAACCTGTACTGATCTCACTCTCTGATGGAGACTCTGTTTGTATCTTTCAGAATGCAGTGAGAGAGGTGTGGCTCATCCAACCCTACCAATGAACTGCAGGCCGATAGCTGACATCCTGAAAAGAGATGAGCCACCCCTGACATACTGTGGAGGATCCTTATGGAACCCCACAGAGAATGACAAGATGAGCAAGTGACCTAGGGCCACAGCCAATCAGCCAACAAAGGATAAATCAAGGAGACAGACACCAATGATTTTCCTAATTTAATTTTCCTAATCTAATGTACCTAAACCAGAAGTACAGAGACCCCTAAGATCTCAACAATAAAACAGTCTTAGTACTCACCCACCACGACTCAGGGAACTGAGTGGAAGAGGGGGTGGAAAGATTGTGAGAGCCTTGGTGGGAGAGAATACCCAAAGTCATGACCACCCTCAGTAGTAACACTCTAAGGGCGTCAGAACCGGTCTGTCTCCTAGGCTATCCATGGTCCTCAGCCCCAAGGACTGATCCAGACTGCCACTGTAGGAGGATACCCAGCTGATCAGGGATGGGGAAGAGGGGCATTGGGGAACGGGGGATAACAACTTATTGTTTGCCCATTAAATAATGTAACTCAGTATGGACAATTGAAAAAATAAATTAATTTTAAAAAATGTTTGCATCTGCAATTATGGTGAGACTAAGATCTATTTATTTATTTATTTATTTATTTATTTATTTATTTATTTATAATTGCCACTGGGATTTCTTCTGCAAATTTTCTGTCTCCATTTCTGGAATTTTATCATTTTTTTTTCAGCTTGCCCATTTTGACCTGTGTCATAGTCAGCCACGTGCTGCTGGGATGAATATCCATAACTGGGCACAGTTTGGGGAGGAAAGTATTTACTGAAGTTATAGATCCAGGGGAAGTTCCATCTTGGTTAAAGAGGTTGCCCCCTCCCCTCCACAGATCCAAGCAGAGAGAGGAACCCATCACCAGCACCACACAAACACCAGCTCTTCAGAGCCCAGACTGCTCTTTGTAGATCCACCCCAGACACACCTTAGGGCTGGAGCTCGAAGGCTGGACACAAATCACAAGCTTTAATAAACTCTTGCATCTATTGGGGGACACTCCTTCAAACTACCACAACTTTCTTGAGTTATCTTTGTATGTAGAGGCAAGAATATGCTGTTCCAGGCCTGCCTTTTGCAATTATACCCCAAATTCAAAGCACATGCTTTTTACCTGAGACATTCAGCAAATCTCCAAAGGAAATTAAGTTTAAGAAACAAAGGAAGAAAATGCCAATCTAATAGCGCTGGAATGTTTATCTCTTGTATCCACTGACATGATCTTATATTGCATTCAATAGATTTAGTTATAGAATATATATGTGTAATAGTTATTTTTTCAGACAAAAATACCTGACCAAAACTACTTAAGGAAGGAAGACTTCATTTTGGTTCACAGTTTGATGTTAAGGTCCATCATGGCGGGAAGGCGTAGCAGTGGGAGTGTGAGGTAGCTGGTTTGTATCCATAGTCAGGAAGCAGAGAGAGATGAATGCTGGTGCTCAGTGCTCTCTCTCTCTTTCTCTCTCTCTTTCTTTGAGGTAGGGTCTCTAGCCAAGACTAACCTCGAATTACTATGTAGTCACTGGCTGACCTTGAACTCACAGGGATCCTCCTACCTCTGCCTCCTGTGCTGGGATTAAGATAAGAGAGAGAGAATGGGTGCACCAGGACCTCCAGATGCATGCACTACTTTGTGCATCGAGCTTGAACATAAGTACTGAGAAATCAAACCCGGGCCATTAGGCTTTGCAGATAAGTGCCTTGACCACTGAACCATCTCTCTAGCCCTTTCTCCTTTATATACATATACAAATATGTATATATATATATTATTTATACATTTTCAAACAGATACAGAGGAAGGAAGGAGGGAGGGAGGGAGAGAGAGAGAGAGAGAAAATGAACCAGGGCCACCACCTTGTGGGTCCTGGGGAACTGAACCTGGGGCCTTAGTCACTGGAGGCAAGTGCCTTAACCGCTGAGCCATCTCTCCAGACCCCCTTTCTCCTTTTTTATTGATGCTGGGACTCCAGCCCATGGAATGGTACCAGTCGTATTCAGGGTGAGGCTTCCAAATCCCATCCAGTTGATGATAAAGATTAACCATCACATTATCTAATGTATTTCATTTATCTGCCTGCCTATCTGCTTATTTGATTTTTCTCTGATGCTCTCTTGCCTTATGGTTAGTATAGAGTGGTCCTTGGAGATATCAAAGCATGTGTTGAAAGGACTTGGGGATAGTGACCATGTTGCATTCTGAACCATACAGAAGAGCATCCTGTTCCGCTTTTGTGTGTGCTGTACACACACACACACACACACACACACACACACACACACACACACACACACATGCACACACTGCCCAAGGGACCATCACCAACTGATGGTAGGGCTAGAACTTGAACTCAGCTCTTCCGATTCTCAGGCCTCCCTCTTTCCCTTGACCTTGAATTCATTTTCCTAATTCAGTTCAGTTCAATGGAAATACCATTCCTGACCAGCCACACGCTTTAGTAGTCATGAGTGGGCGTGGCTTAGAGGTGAATGGAGTCCTTCCATAGGTGAGCTGATCTGCAGAGCGAAGGTGGGACGTGCTTACTGTGCTTTTGGCGGGAGGCTGGCAGAACCAACCAGGCAGATTTGGAGACTCTTGTCACTGAGAATGGGGCAGTGAGCTTTGTGTGTCTATTTGGTCAGGTCAAGTACTTGGGGATGTTAATATGAATGTATTTTGTGGATGTGATTATGTCCATGATACACTGACTTTCAGTAATGGGTCTTGATTGCCCTAGATAATACTGGTGGTCCAATTGAACCAGGCCTTAGGAGAAAAACTTGAGGTTTCCCAGAGAAGAAGAGATTTGGCCTCCAGACTACCACATCATCCTTGCTAGCCACTTGTCTTGTCTTGTGGATTTCAGACATACTGGCCCCTGCAACTGTACAAGCCATTTCCTTACAATAAATCTCTCCATATATACAGCCATCTGTGCGTATCTGTGGGCTCCACATCTGTGGAGTCAATAGTGAAATTCTAGAAAGTTCCTCCCAAAAAATTTGTCTTTGGATGCATGCTGTACCATTTGTATGGATGTACCATTTGTATGCAGTACCACACTGCATCCATACCAATGAAGGGATGTACAGGAATTGCACACATGATAAGTAACCTAGAGGTGACTTAAGGTATCCAGTGTGTAGGTGACCTGAAAATACTGTGTCATTGCTTGAACATCTGTGGATTTTGGTGTTTGTGGAAGTCCCGAAACCAGTTCCCCACAGATATTGTGAGATGACATGTAACATGTGTATACATACATATGTACATACATGTGTATGTGCATACACACCTTTTCATTGTTTCTGTTTCTCTGCAGAACCCTGACTGACACAAAGATCAAATCCCCTGGGAATGTTCACATATTAAGATCAGGAGACTATAAGACCCTTAAGCTGCCGAGGCTTCAGTACAGAATGTCACAAAACAGTGGTGGCCAAGGTCCTGTCTGCTGCTTACTTACAGACAGACCAGCTGCTTCCAGTCCTGTACTCAGCCATATTTGGGGTGTCTGGTTTTCCTCATTGGCTGGCACCTGCTCCTCCCCCACCAGTAAGAGAGATTCAGTCTGTCATGGTGGCCAGGAATGCCATGCCCATGACAAGTTGGTTTCGTCGTTTTGCAATCCCTGTCATCTGCACGGAAGCATACCTCCAGTATGAGCCTGCCACCTCATCTCCTTCCTTCCCAGGTCACCAGGCTCCAGAGCCTTCCTGCTGTCTCAACTGTGTCAACTGTTGGCAGTATCTACTGGATATGACCTGTGGCAGGTGCTGCAGAGGCTGGGGGTCCAGTGGAAGGACGTGGAGGAAGTCATTGGGGCATCAGGACATTTCACTGCCTGACCACAGCAGCAGAATGAGGAGGAGAGAATAGAGTGACTCGGAAGAGATCTGCCACATAAAAAAAAATAAATCAGTAATAAAAATCAAAGCTCTTAAGCTATGTAGCTTTAAGGGGAGGAAGAGGTCGAAAGCTGGCCTCTGGGTTTCCTGTTTTCAGGCGAGCGGGAAGCATAGAGCAAACATCCTTCTCCATTTATGTCTTTGTTCTTGCTCAGCCAGTGTGCTGTGCGACAGGGTGGCCTTTGGGGCGCATGCTCCTGATTGCGTTATCTGCCTCGATCAAAAGAGAAAATGCATGAAGGCCCAGAGACTGCACACATGCCAGTTATGATCAAAATCAACAAAGCTGGGGCTGGGACCTCTCGGGGAAGCTAGGATTGTGTCCCCTAGACTTGTCTCCTCCCTGGGGACTGCGTGTCAATGTGCCAGGCACTGACAGTGGGTCCCTTAATGAATTGACCTCAGGGATGAGCGTCTCCATTGCTCCCAGAGGACAGAATAATTAAAGATAACAAGATGAATTAAAGGACTAGTTCGTTCATTCTTTCATGCCACTTCCATGAGAGGTTCCCTTTTTTCATAAGTGGCTTCTGTTTTCTCCTTCCACGATCTAGAAAGTCCATAAACCGGGCTGGAGAGATAGCTCAGCAGTTAAGGTGCCTGCCTACAATGCCTGGGTTCGATTCCCCAGTACCCACATAAAGCCAGATGCACAAAGTGGCCCATGCATCTGGAGTTGGCTAGCATCCCTCTGTCTGTCTCTCTTCTCTCCATCTCACTCTGCTTGCAAATAAATAAATAAAAATATTTTAAAAAAAGAAAGTCCATAACCTTCCTCCCTGTGTGCCCACCACAGCCCAGCCTCATCCAGCTTCCCCTGTATGGTTATTAAGAGCACTTTTGCCTTCTGAGCAGTGGTCCAGCTTAGCTAGGCCTAGAATCTCAGCTCCTGGGGGCGGGGATGGGAGGGGATGAGGCAGGAGGATTGTAAGTTCAAGGTCTGAGGGGGCTGCCGAGGGAGCTCAAAGCCAGCTTGGATAATTTAGTGAGACACTATATTAAAAGAAAAAAACCTGGGCAGCCATGCAAAAGCTAGGAGCTAAGGCAGGGCTTGGTTGTAAGAAGGTACTCGGAAATGAACAACTGGGCTGTCGGATCACCTGCCATTTGAGGCCTCTCACACGCCAGGCAGGGGCTGAGACCAACTGGGCCCTGCTTTGCACACAGCCTGAAGTGGTTGTGAAGAGCAGGATGGGTGGGTGGTCAGAAGGGTGTGGGGGGTGGAGTCCCTCCATGACTGGTTTCTGCAAGGTGCTGAGGATTCAAGTCTGGGGCTTCACATAAACAGCTGGGCTTCGGGAAGATGGCACACTTGAGCAAGAATCCTAGTGTGAAAAGAATCAGTCTCCGAGCCTGGTATTTGTGGCAAGATGTTACCACATGTCTAGTGGGCTGGATAGCTAGAAGTACATGTCATTTGTTTAGACTTTGGCACAGATAGGGCATATTTGCATGTGATCTGGCTTGGGGCTCCCAGCCATGGGGGGGGCAGGGAGAATGGATGTTTCCAGACTCATTGTTTTGACTTTTGAAGATGGGGGAAACTTGTCCAAGGCTGCACAGCTCAAAAGTGGCAGGACGTAGCATCTCCCAAGTCCCCCACTCCGAGTTGCTGGTCACCTCGTGACTGCGGATGCAGGTTTAGGGTTGGCAAAAGCTCTTTGTTTTTCCTTTGGTTGTGTGTGTGGTGAGATGCCTTTCCGAACCAATGTTGGGGTTTTGTTTCCACACTTGTACTGTCAGAAGATGGCCCAGGGGGGCTGCTCCAGAGATAGCACAGTGGATATAGCACTTGCCTCACGACTCTGAGTACCTGAGTTCGGATCTCTAAACCCCACATCACAGCTGCTGTGATGTGCGTCTATTATATTATCCCGGTGTGCCTATGACAGGAAGGAAAGTGGAGACGGGAGAATTTTCTGGAAGCTCATAGATGGAGGAGTGAATAATGAGAGAGCCCACCTCAAAAGGAAGTAGAAGGCAAGGACCAACCTGAAAGTTGCCCTCTGATCTACACATGCGTACTGCAGTGCTCATGCACAGACACAAACACAGCAAATAAATAGACAAATACAAATTAAAAACAAAAATCATGGCTCAGGGGAGTTCCCATGCCTCGAGGGATGGGCTCATAGCTGTGGCAGAAGCCATGGGTTACGGGCTCACATGAGCTCATTTCTGTCTCCAACTTCCAGGACTGTGGCCCAGTGCACAGTCAGGGGCAGTGCCCGGCTCTGCAAGCAGACAGCAGAGGCCAGACTGGGTGCAGTGTGGCGAAAGCCCAGCTGCAGGGCTGGCCTTCTCACTACGTGATTGGGGACATGTGAAGGCAGGGTAATTGAACTGTGGGTGACCCCGTGGAGCAAGGAGGCTAATTGAAGCTTCTCTCCCCACACTTCAGTCAAGCCCCTCCTGCCCTTCCTCCTGATCGAAGGGCTGATAAGGAGGGATTGGATTTATGAAAAGCGATGAAGATGTTTGGATAAGCGCTGGTACCAAGGCAAGCCGGCTCAACGAGTTAGGGCCTGACCCAGGCAGCAGGGTGGCCGACAGCATCTTCGGGGCAGGAGGAGAGGGAGGGGAGAACCGAGTGCTAAACGTGACACGCCGCAGGCCTGATCTCCCACCGCACACCTCGGCGATTCCGGCTGCCCTCGCTGTACAAAGGGCTGTACATGCAATCTGTCACTCTACACTTTCATCTGAGTGCTATAGATATTCGAGGACCATTGTATTTGCTCTGGAAAGTGAAGTTCAGAGAGGTTAGGCAACTTAGTTAAGCGCACACAGCTGGTAACTGATGGATTTGGAGATCAAAACCAAGAAGAAGAAAAAATATCACGAAACTCTGGTGTCGTTATTCCAAACGAACCTACTGCCAGCCAGTCCCCTGTGCACTCAGCAAGATGGGGAATCTCAGATGGTCTACTAAGACTGTCCCCAGCTGTCCTCACCTGCTCCTCTCTGGTGACTGGGAACAGGTGCTAACTGCAGACTGGAGACACCCTCATTCCAAGCCCTGAATGCAGGCTGGGGCAACACCAGTTTTCAAGGTCTTTGAAAAGACATACATCCGAAGCACCTGTGCCCTCCTGGTGAGGAAGGAAGCACCTTGGGGTGCTGTGGCCGCTTCCTCTAGATGTCCTCTCCCCGCCCTCCTCCCCCCAGCTAGCCACACTAAGTCTGTAATGAGTAGATGAAGAGACAGAAGGCTGCCTCTGATGGGGGCTCAGCCTGATATGAGTGTGGTGGTCTGGAAGATGCATGTAGCCCATCATAGCAAAATTAAATTAAAGGGGGAACCCCAACCCTGGCATGCTGGGAGCAAGGGAAGGGCAGAGGCGATGGCTATCCTTGGCAGGATTTTCCTGGCTCTAGTCTTGTAGGCCAGCCTGGAGGAGGCAAGGCCAATGGGGCCACACCTGTTGACTGAACTCAGGTCCTCCCTTTTGGCAGATCTCTCTCTCCCAGCCAGAGTGGCCACCTTGCCTTCATCCCACAGTGAAGACTATAATCATTTGTACTAAGCCCATGACCTGAGTTCACCATGACCTGATCCAGTGCATCAATGAATACATTATTTTAAACAATGGCTTTTCCATTGCATCTTCCCTTTGATGGGAATTGTTTTTTTTTTAACACCCCCCCCCCAACCTTAATACAAATCATTGCTGCAACTATCTGGTCAGATCTGGCCTGATCCGGTTGGGGTAGCTAGGAGGTAGTCAGACAGCAGCAAGCCAGGCTGGAGGACCCCTCTCTGCATCCTGATAGTAAATGCCTGCCCTTCTGGTTAAATGCAAGGCACGATGTATAAATCAGCCAATCATTGAAGTCAACAGCTCAGACTAGGTTTTAATGTTGGTCATGGGTGCCCACGGCTCACTTCATTAGTGCCAGTTTAACAGTTGGCTACATGGGCCAGGGGTAATATTAATGATTACTTGTTAGTTAAGTGGACATGGAGCTTTTACATAGAATCCCATTGCCCAGGAGGCCTTTGCTGAGCTCTGAACAGATGGTGATATCAGGGCAGGGTGGGCTCAGGAGGCCAGGTGCACCCAGGAAAACATGTCCAAAACATCTCCAGAGCCACAGCAGGTCTGGTTGGACCTTGCCCAGGTACTCTGCTCAGGAAGCCCCTGGAGGTATAGCTGCCTCTACTCTGGGGTTGAGTCATTGTCTAAGCAAGAGCTCTCTGTAGAGTCCAGAAGTGGAGACAGTAGAGTAATCCCCAGCCTTCCCTCCACAGGAACAAGCTGCCAGAGTGGCCAGGGTTGGGGATCTCTTGTGCCAAGAGGGAAATGCCCACCAGTGATTTACACAGACATTTATAGAAAGCTTACAGCTTTACTCATTCATCCAATGGAAGAACAGAGTGTGTGTTTGCCCTGGCTGAGCTCTGGGGTGAATCTAGGGTAGTATGGCTGATTGCCATCATTTTTGGACATGCCCCGATTTGCCTGAGTGGGGAAGGCCAAGGTTGCATGGGAACCAGCTGCAAATGGAGCCCCGAGTATGGGCCCTGTGCAGGATCAGGGCTTCATCTCATCTCCCCTGTACCCCCTTCCAAACACTCTTTGTCCCCAGAGCTAGGTAATGAGGGCCGTGCCCAGGACCCAGTGACACGATGCCCTGATGGCCACCATGGGGGACCTCATGAGGAAGAGGAAGCTGTCTGGTTCAGCCAGGTTTCCCGTGGTGCTGGACATCAGTGGCCTTTCATTTCCCAGCATCCAGTGTCAGCTACTGACGAGTCACCAGCCCAGCCAGCATCTCCCAAATCTGGACCTGGAAGCCTTGCTGTGAGGCCTGTGGGTGGGTGGGTGGGTGGGCAGAGAGAACCAGTTTTGTCAGAAGCCACAGACCCACAGAGTGCTTCTCTTTCTTTGGGTGCCAAAGGCCATGGGATGAGCCTGCTTGGGAGATGCATGACCAGTGGAGCCCGCTGTGCTGTGCAAAGGGGGAATCTAAGAAGTGGGCAGTCTGGACCAGATGACCCTCCAGATGCTGTTGATCCAGGAAGGTTTCCAACCGCTCTGTGCCGTGGGAATTCCCTAGAAGCCCTGGGGAGCCCTGAGCACAGGATAGCAAAAAGGAGAGAGGGAAGCTAGAAAAGCTGTGTGGGCAGGGTAAAGCCATGCTAATTTCTCCCATCTCTGCCAATCACAGATGCTATAACAAAGTTAGGATTTATCCAGCTTACATGATGGGCATTCATTTCTTACAGTTCTGGAGGCTGGAACGTCAAGATGGGAGGCTTGGTCTCTTTTGAAGTCTCTCTTCTTCCTTGTTGGCAGCTGCCTTATCGCTGTGTCCCTCCACACGTGCATGCCTATGTGCTAATCTCTTCTTGTAAGGACAGTAGTCATATCCAGTTAGAGCCTGCGGACAGGGCTTCAGTGACTTAATTAAACACATTAGAAGGCCAGTCTCCAAACAGTGGTGAAGTCCATGTGCCAAGGCTTTCTCTGATCAGGCTCTGGGCTGGGCACAATTAGAAAATACGTGGTTTCATTTAGCCCTACACAGCCCGGAGATATAGATATCACCATCACCGTTTACAGAGGGACCGAGGTTTGCGGAGATGGGTGGAAATTGTGTCAGTTACCTGATTACCATTCTCATCTTTTTTGGAAGCTTCCCTCCCTCCCTCCCTCCCTCCTTTCTCTCTTTCTCTCTCTCTCTCTCTCTCTCTCTCTCTCTGCCTCTCTCAATTTCTCCATCCATCCTTCCTTCCCTTCTCTCTCTCCCTTCTTCCTTTCCTTCTCAGTCCCTTCCTCTCTTTCTTTCTTCCTCTTTCTCCTAGCATGGATGGAACCCTGGTCTTTGTGCATAATAGGCAAGCACTCTATCACTGAGCTTTACCACGAGCCTAAGTCACATCTTATTTTTTTTAAGATTTTATTTATTTGTAAGTAGAGAGATACAGAGAGAGACAGAGATAGATAGATGATAGATAGATAGAGAGAGAGAGAGAGATAGAGAATATGGGGGCACCAGAAGCTCTAGCCACTGCAAACAAACTCCAGATGTATGTCTAATTTGTGCAGCTGGCTTATGTGTGTACTGGGGAATCAAACCCAGGTCCTTAGGCTCTGGAGGCAAGCACCTTAACCACTGAGCCATTTCTCCAACGCCAGTCACATTTTTTAAACAAAAGGAAAACATAGGTCCACCAGCCCCTAAAGCCTCTCTGGTTCTTTGGCTCCTTGTTCTGCTGAGGTGGACAGCTCTGCTGAGCTCAGGGTACATGACTGAAGCCAGACTCACCACATGGATACTTATAACCTCCTAGCCTGTCGTTCCTTACACTGGGACAACCTGCACCTTCAGATGTCCTGCTTTGGACGGTGTTCCCAGTTGACGTTTCTCCCACTGGCCTAGCTGCTCTGGCCTCTTCTGAGTCTGGAAGTTGCTTTGACAGGACCAGAGGACACAATGCCATTCCTGCTATTGCCTTTGGGGTGTAACATCGGGACTCCTCCTGCACCCTCAAGCGAAAAGCCCAGGGAGAGCAAACGTGTTGGGCATCTGTTTTGGTGTGAGACGCACTGCAGGTGCACCTTTGCGCATGTCAGGTAACTCACCTGGGGGCTCATTGCTCTTTCTGAAAGAAGCAATGTGGTTTCACATGCCAGGATACACATGCGTGAATCGGGGCACTTAGACAAGTCCCCTGGCTTTCAGAGCCTTGAGTTAGCATCTGTCAAGCAGAGAGGGGAAACCGCACCCGAATATTCACCACGAGCAGATCAGCGTGAGGCATGGGGGAACCCGGCATGGAGCTGGAGGCGCCGGCGCCAGGCACGAAGACAGTAATGAGGACCCTTGTATTGAGGCTGCTAAAAACTGCACAGAAATCCACAAAAATGTTAAGAATGTGGTATTTAAAGCTGTGTGTCCCTGCCCTGGGTCTCCTAATCCTTTTCTCCCAGTTCCAAGAATATGTTCCAAAAGGGAAAGACACACTTGGGCTTTCCAGGGAGCCCTTGCTTAGGGCTTCTTAGGTTCCTTGAGGTGCTGTGCTGTGAAGGACACATGGCCTTCTCAACAGAGCAGAACCACTTCCTGGGAAAGTGAGAAGGCCCAGGGATGCTTCCTGTGTTTTCCTGATGTGTGAGCATCCTTGGGTTCTCACTGGGACCCCCTACCCTCACCCTGCAGAAGAATCAGGTCATTTTTATACCAATTACAAGAATGGTACAAAGTCTGAAAGGATGAGTCATGTTACAAGGACTCCAAAAGTCAGCTTAAAGAGAGTGCCACTGGCCAAATGTGGCCCACGCAGCAGAATTTAGTGTAACACTGAAAAATACCAAGAGCCATGCTAGGGCTGGAGAGATGGCTCAGTGGTTAAGGCACTTGCCTCTAGTGCCTAAAGCCCCAGGTTCAATTTCCCAGGACCCACATAAGCCAGACCCACAAAGTGGTGGCCCTGGTGCTCTCTCTCTCGCTCTCTCTCTCTCTCTCTCTCTCTCTCTCAAATGAATAAATAAAATATTTTTTTTACAAAAGAGCTGCTAATCATTAGGTAATGGATAGGTAGATTGGTATAGACAGATGATGGACAGATAAATTAAAGATGGACAAATGAATGAAAAGGTCCCAACCTCTTGCTAACAGAATTCTGAGGCTGGCTGGCAGGTAGATACAGGAGTGCTGGAGTTGGAAAATCACTTGAAATCATAGGAACATCGGGTCAGGTAAGAACCTCCATTGCAGGTAAATCTAGAATCAAGATAGATTTTCATAACCTTACTCTATCCTTTCAGGCTGCTTGCTATTTACAAGGAGGAAAATAACCCTACAAAAGTAACTGTGATCAGCAAGGATTTGGGGGATGTCTTGGCTGTTCATTGTCACCATGACTCACAGACAGATGGCATCTTGTACCATCTTTGAGACACATCAGCAGGATATACATGGTCTCTTCATGAAGAACTGTCTGATCAGACAACACTACCCCAAACAAAGGAAGATAGGTATGATGGCATCACCTGTAATCCCAGAATTCAAGAGACCAGAGCAGGAAAATCATGAGGGTCAGACTAGTCTGGGCCATAGAAAGAACCTGTCTCCATCACCCCCACCCTCAGCAGTTTAAAGGCACTTGCTTGCAAAATTTAGTGATCCAGATTTGATTTTCCAGTACCCACATAAAGCCAGGTGCACAGAGTGGCACATGTATCTGGAGTTCATTTGCAATGGAAAGATGCCCTGGTATTCTCTCTCTCTCTCTCTCTCTCTCTCTCTCTCTCTCTCTCTCTCTCTCTCTCTCTCTCTCTCTCTCTCTCTCTCTATATGTCATAGTCAGCCACATGCTACCAGGATGAACCTTCAACTCAGGCACAGTTATGGGAGGAAGGGATTTATTGAAGTTACAGATCCAGGGGAAGTTCCATAATGGTGAAAGAGGCTGGTCCCCTTTCACAGGTCCAAGCAAAGAAAGAAACCCATCACCAACACCATACACACAGCAACTAAACAGGCTGCAGAAAAGGAAGACAGAGATTTCTTTTCCCTTTATATAGCCTTAGGGCAGGGTCTTGCAACTCTTTTTCAGACCTATTGTTTTTCTGAGTCTCTGGAATTTCCTCCCTGCACTGCCCTCCAGGAAGGGATGTTTGTTTCTAGCTCCCCTGATCCTCCTTACATCCTGCCCCCTACTGAGAGGCTTCCTTCCTATGAACATCCTCAGAGACCCATCCAAGATTACTCAAGAGGTCAAGTTGACAACAGAATTTAACCATCATAGTATGCTTGCAAGTAAATAAAAATATTTTTTAAAGTAGGAAGGCAGTTAAGTATTTGCTAAAATATGGGTGAGCACTCCTTTCCAGCCCTCATCCATAACACACACATACAATGTGCATACAGACATACAATGTGCTTATACACATATAATGTGCATGCATTTTCATGACCTTTGTTTTTGTCTTTTGCTATGATTTGAAGCTGAAATGTCCCCTCAGGTTCATGTTTTAAATACTTGGCCCCCAGCTGGTAGTATTTGGAAGGTTCTAGAAATGGAGAGGTGTGGCCCAGCTGACAAGTAGCTCCCCAGTGACTGAATGGTTTCTACCTCACTTGCAGCTCCCTAGTCTGAGAGGTGAACAGTCCTCTCACTTGCTTCTCTGCCACCAGGATTCGAGCTTCTCTGCCATGCCTTCTCCATCATGATGGACCGAAACCCTGAGTCAAAGTAAATTGGTGCTTTTTAAAGTTATCTCTGTCAGGTATTTTTGTCACAGAGGGACAAAAATTACTAATAGATGCCAAGCTGGTCCCATTAGTGTGTGTCAAAGTCAAGGTCACAGGAGGGCTGGACCCATCCTGGGTGTGTAGTACCCACTCACCTGCCATGACTTTCCCTTACAGCTCATAGGAACAGGATGGAGATCATAAACTCATTCTGACAATATGATCCATCAATATAGAACATAGCCCCAGAGGATGCTGGAGCTAATGGCTTTTCATCCTCAGGTGCTATTCCTGAGTTCATGACTTGTTCCTGGTAATCAACAGATGACTAAAAAGAATCTTG
>PVHP010013557.1:28365-40890 GCA_004024765.1 Zapus hudsonius
AGAGAGAGAGAGAGAGAGAGAGAGAGAGAGAGAGAGAGAGAGAGAGAGAGAGAGAGAGAGAGAGAGAGAATGCCCATCTGGTTCCAACCGGGACATTCATTCACAACTTGTTGTTGGTTGGTATTTCTCTTCCAAGAGAGGCGGGGGTGTGGTTGCAACATAAATCTTAAAGTTGTTTTTTTTTTTAAACTTCTTCTTCCCAAAGAAATCATTGTGTTGTAATGCAGAGAGAGCTAAGCTGATGACATTTTTATGGGGCTCGTGAAGACTGTCGTGTCTGCCTGGGCCATCCACAGGGTCTGGAGATCTCTTTCTCTCTCCCCACAACCATTCTCCACCTCCTTTCTCTCTCAGAAATACAATTTCAGTTCAATACTTGTCTAGAATTCTCAGTGGGGCTACCTAGGCTCGAGAGGGTGGGCGTGGGGGAGATGATATCACATCCTCGTGGACTGATTGGCTGCTTTAGGCTTCAGGCATGATATCATCTCTGCTTGGATCTTTCTACCCCCCCTTTTTGCTTCCAGTTCTTTTCTGGCTGGGCAACAGCCCCCCCCTGCCCCCCAGGGTACTCCGTTGCCTTGGAGACCACAAGTTTTCAACCTCGTTGTCTGAAGAAATGGTCATTCATTATATGTGTGACATGGGGCTAAAGGGTGCCGGAGAGGGAGACCAGGGCAGGATGGTTTTGAGAGAAAGTTGTGGACAACAAAATAATGAACAAACATATGTTTCACGCATGAGAAGCCGTCAGAAATAGCAGTGAAGGAAAGGTCATGGCAAATGGCATTCAGCACATGGAAAACTGAAGGCCGGATTCTAAAGAACAAGCAGTGGCCAAAATATTGTGGAAAAGTGGCCGCCCCCTCCCCAAGACAGCTCATTAGTTTGACAGTCCCAGGAGGGAGGTGGGGGCTGCCAGGCTATCTTTGGACAGGAGGCCATCCCCTCTGTCTCCTTTCCTGAGTGTGGACACTGAGGCAGCTCTGGCAGCCAGAAAAGGACCCTCTTCCATCTCCAGAAACACACTGTGGATGTCTCCAAGTCTAGAGAGCAAGACAGGAGGGCAGCTGCTTGCTGAGGATGAGCGCTGGGTGTGTCTATGCCCCCATATAGAACATAACCCCCAGAGGATGCTGGGCCAATGGTTAATGACATCCATGGTGTTTCACCGTTCTACCCACTCAGTGAACGCACAGCTCCTGTTCACTGTGGGTATTTCAATCACCACCTCACCCAGTGGGTTATTTTTATTTTTTAAATTTATTTTTGGTCTTTTGAGACTGTTTTGGAAAGGGCTAGGTAGCATTGGTTTGCCTAGAACTTGGAGCAAGCAATCTTCTGGCATCTGCCTCCAAGGGTTACATGTGTGCCCACCACATCGGGCTCCCACCCCTCCCCACCCTCACCTGAAGATTTAAAGAGGACATCATATAGATGAGTCTTACCACGGTGCTCCCTCTCATGATGCTCACCACGTTGGCTCCTCCTCAAACGTGGTTTTCATGAGAGATGCAGGCTTAGGAGCCTCAGGTGGTTTTGTCATGGAGAGAACATGAGAATATTACACGATGCCCAGGTGGTCTAGATCCATCACTCAACTGCACTTGCAAATGAACTTGAGACGTGAAAACCCGGGATGCACGAGGCTGCTGTTGGCGTTGACCTGATGAAATACCATTTTACAGTACACTTTTTTTTATAAGTAGGAGTACATTCTAAAAACAATAATAAGCATATTATAGTAAACATATAAACCAGTTACCTAGTTGTTTATTATCTTTATGAAGTATCATGTACTGTATATAATTGTGTGTCTCTACTTTTATTTTCCTGGCAAAGAAATGGGTTTGTCTGCACCCACATCACCACAAACATATGAGTAACCCAGTGGTTTGTGACTTGCAGAGGCTCTGGTTTTACTACTGTGTGATAGGAAATCTTCAGCTCCATTATGATCTCTGGATCATGGTTACATAGTCCATCACTGACTGAAATGTGATGTGTGGTACACACCTACTTATTTATACACACCGATACACATATACACAGTAGGTCTGTATATATGTATATGAGCATTTATATACATATACATATACATCCGTATGTGGGGCCACTGTGTTTATCTGTGAGCACATTCCTGATTTCTGTTTGAAATTTTCAAGTGTTTTTCACTGGGTAGCTCTTGCAAATATAGTCTGAGGTGCGCGGGGTGGGGAGCTATTTAAAAATCTGTCACTGGGGAGGATAAACATGACTTCCAAGATAAAGTAGCAGGATGAGTCAGCTCAGAGAAAACAAGATGTGCATTTGTCCCCAAAAGGGTGGTGATGTGGATGTCTCTGGGGTCGTATCGCTTCTCTCGTGTTTGGCCTTGGCCCAATTTCTTTTTTTAAAAAAATATTTATTCATTTTCAAGCAGAGAGGTTCAGAGAGAGAGAGAGAGAGAGAGAGAGAGAGAGAGAGAGAGAGAGAGAGAGAACACTAGGGCCACTACCTTGTGGGTCTGGCATATGTGGGTCCTGGGGAATTGAACCCAGGTCCTTAGGCATTGGAGGCAAGTGCCTTAACCGCTGAGCCATCTCTCCAGCCCCGGCCCAATTTCTTAGCCATAGAGAGAAAGCAAAATCTCCAAAATCTTGAGACAAAGGTGATCCTGGTGTACCTCTGATACACCCTCCTCTCAGCTAAACTGAATGGTCACTTTCAATCCAAGATTCCCACAAACTGTCATCATGTTCCCAAACAATGTCTACCACCCTCCGAAGTTCCTGCAGTTGACCTGTGGTGGTTTGATTCAGGTGTCTCCCATAAACAATGTATTTTGAATGCTTGATCCCCAGCTGATGGCAGTTTTGGAATTGGAACCTTTTTGGAGGTGTGTTGTTAGGGGTGGGTTTATGGGAGTTATAGCCAGCATCCCCTTGCCAGTGTTTGGCACACCTTCCTGCTGCTATTTGTGTGGCGGAGGTGATGTCCACCCTCTGCTCATGCTGTCATTTCCCCTGCCATGATGGAGCCTCCCTTCTAACCTGTAAGCCAAAATAAACCCATTCCTCCCATCAGCTGCTTTTTATTGGGTTCTTTTTTGTGCAGCAATGAGAAGTGAACTGCAACAGACCCCCTTACTCCAAGCTAGAAAATTTGGTATAACTTTTGTTTAATACTTCTATGTCAGTCTCTAAGACACTCACCAAATTTTATTTTTCTTTTGATCGTGTCGCTCTATTTATCCTTCTCACCTTCCTACTGTCCTTATCCAATCTACTTCCTCTAACTTCCAGCTAGAAGGCTGTTTCCTGAAGACTTCCTTCATCCGTCCTGTCTTTAATGATAAGCCTCTAACCTGAATGGCAGTGAAACGGACCTGAACTTCAACAGAATGTGTAGCCAAGGTGGGTTTTAATACATGATCCAACCTGGGTCTTACAATTCTTAGGGTGTCTCTCTTATATAAACTTGCTTTCTTAGCTGGACCACTGGACTCAAGAGAAGGGACACTTAGTAAGGCCACATCAAGGAAGCTCAATACAGCTTACTGGTTAATTAAGAGAAAATCACTTTCTCCTTTGACAAACCATGCTGGTATTTCACTCTCCTCTCTGTAGAGGTATGCCCCAAACTTCTCACCCATTTAAGCTAACTTGTCTCTCTCATTCCAAGTAGTCACATTTCTTTCATTCTTATTTTTTTTCTTGTGTGTGTGTATATGTGTGTCATGTGATGTGTGTGTGGTAGATGCACATGTATGTGTCCTTGGTGTGAGCTTACACAGAATATTTGACTTTCTTGGCCAAGTCTCTTCCGGTTCCTACCACCTTGAGCTGTATGAACCCTCAATGAGTGAATTCATGTAAGGCACTTAGCACGGGGTTTGGAACAGATTCACCAGCCAGTCGTAGCTGTTATGATCTGTACCAGGCCTGTTTCTGGAAACTGATTCTTGTCTATAACCTGATTATGGGTTTATATCGCTTTTTGTTTTGCTTTGTTTTTTTCAAGGTAGAGTCTTACTCTATCCCAGGCTGGCTTGGAATTCACAGTGATCCTCCTACCTCTCCTCCCATGCACCACCACACCTGGCTTTATGTTGCTTTTTTTTCCCCCTAACACTTCTGCCAAAGATCTTTCTTGATCTCCTTAGTGAGTACATTATCTGACCAGAAAGGCCCCATCAAGCCAGTCCTCTTACCCACATCGAAATGACTTTGCAGAGTCTCCCTTACAAGTAAGAAGTGCTTATGGAATCGCTGAGAAGGGGCTGTGAAGTTAGGGCTGAACCCTTGTGGCTTCCAGCCTGGGCCCCTGACCCTAGTGTGTAGCAGGCCCAGGTCCTGTTCTCTCCCTTGGATCTGAAGCCCCAAGTGGAGACGTTGAAATGATCTTTAATCAGCTTGGGCATTCCTCACTGGTGACCTAAGGAGCCGGCATGCCTAAATGACCGTTACACAGCATGCTTGTGTGAACTGCAATAGAAAAGTTCCTCCAAGCTTCCTGAAAAGGAAGATAATATATCTAAATAGCTTCCTGTCTCTTTGCTGCCAAACAGCAGCAGAAAAGATTCTCCAGAGGAGGGAGGGAGGAACTATTTAGCACTTTGGTGCTCTGTGCTCCTCCCTGTTCTGAGGAGTGAGCCCAGCCACGCAGGGAAGTGAGTGGGCCACGAGGTTCTCCAGATGTTTGTGACATGTGGAGACATGCTCTGCAATCTTTCCAAGCTGCAGATTAGTGCTTTGGGGAAGGGGCAGTGTGGGAGGGTATTGGGGGCATGGGGCAGATGGGCAGCCTTAGCGTCGCCTGCTTACCTGCATCAGGGCCTGAAGCTTGTTTTCGCTGGGATTCTTGGAAACCTCAGTTCATGTCTTAGCAGGAAAGGGAAGCGCATACTGCTTCCTGCCTGCGGGATTGCTTCCAAGTCCCTGTGCGGATCTCTTTTGGAAGACTTTTCCCTTGGTATTAAAAACATGTTTGGGGGCTTTACTTGAAATGGAAACCACAAAATGAAATCCACCCAAAGAAAGCCCTTTTCCATCTGCTGGAGGCCCCAAAGCAGGCCTTTCTCAGAGTCATCACGTGGGGTGTCCCCCACCCAAGTCCTCCCTCCACAGGTATATGCAGTGGGGTGGGTGGGAGAAGGCTAGGAGAAAGCACAAGGTGGCCCTCCCTGCCTGTGATGTCCCTGGGGACTAGATCCAGTCAATGAAGCCAGCTTCCTGTGATTCCACATGGCTGGAAGTGTCTCAGATGGGAGTGGGCTCTCTCTCTCTCTCTCTCTCTCTCTCTCTCTCTCTCTCTCTCTCTCTCTCTCTCTCTCTATCTCTTTCTCACTCAGCAGCCTCCCAAGTCCTGGGTCCCAGTCTTCCAACTACACTAAGCCCTAGGGTTCATTTTTCTTGGGATTCAGGCCAGGGATTGCTAGTTGTTCTTAATGGACCAGAAAGTGAAAGTCTTAGGCTTTGGATGCCAAGTGCAAAGCTCACGAATACCACGTAGGTGTTTATATAATCATTGAAAATATAAAAATAATCAAATTTTTCTTAGTCTTGGGGTGGCATACAAAAGCCAGGAGTAAGATAGGTTTAGCCCATGAGTTATGGTTTGGTGACCTTGTGATATGGGTGTAGATGGATGAATAATCGCTATTTTCATGGACAAGAAATGTTTATTTTTAGCACATGGAAGTTACTGAGTCCTGGATCCTGAGATCCAGTTAAAAAATAAAATAAAGCAGAGCCAACATAGGATCTGTCTTTCCTACCAATTCACTTTCTTTTTCCTTTTTTCTGTTTCTCTTTCCCTTGCTATCTCCCTCTCCCTTTCACCTCTCTCTCTCTCTCTCTCTCTCTCTCTCTCTCTCTCTCTCTCTCTCTCTCTCTCTGTGTGTGTGTGTGTGTGTGTGTGTGTGTGTGTGTGTGTGTGTGTGTATTGAGACAGGGCCTAGGCTTGCCTTAAATTTACCACAATCCTCCTGCCTCACTCACCTGAGTGCTGGGATTATAGGCATGCACCACCATGCCCAGCTCTAAATAATTCACTTTCTAGAGAGATGACAGACTACAAAAAGATTTGGTTAAAGCACAAGGCCATGGATTAGTGATAAATTGGGGGGTGCAAATCTTTACCAAAGTGGGATTGAGGAGAGGCATCTACCTGGCCCAGCAAGAGCGTGTGTGTGTGTGTGTGTGTGTGTGTGTGTGTGTGTGTGTGTGTGTGTGGAGGGTGCTTTAAGGAAAATTAAATGAAATTAAAAATTCATGTGTTCAATTCTACAAATTTCAAGTGCTCAATAGCCCTGAGTAACTAACAGTAGCATACCAGAGAGAGATAGGGAGGGGACAAACAGAAAAAAAGGTACAGGGACACGAGAAGGGAGGTCTCCTGGCCCAGGGACTCTTCCTTCTTTAGGACTCTTGAATGGAAAAGAGGCAAAGAAACAGGAATGGCTGGAGAGGGAGAACGTAGAAATGGAGAACACCGCAGGGAATTCTGAGTGATGTGAGCCTTGGAGGAGGGGGGACTTCTCAGTGCAGAGGGGCCATGCCAGCCTGTGTGGCAGTTGTCACCAGAGGACCCAGCATCTCTTACCGAAGACAACCCGGATGCAAACTCTTGACAAAGAGAGAAACTGAGGCTCAATTTGAATAAGGCCCAAGGACTCACAGAGGATGATGGGGACTGCGTTCACACCCAGGTCAGCATATTCCTTATATCGTCCTGTCCCCTGCCCCTCACACATGTCACCAAGCTGCCAAGACCTTATTGCTGGACTCTGCGAGGGGGGTCTGTGAGGAGCTGGAGATCCCCACGTCTCAAGTCACATATGTCTGTTCTCATGTCCACTAACAAAAATGAAATCATGGTCCACACTCAGTAGCAGGAGGCCCATGCTAAGTGTCCCTGTAGCCACGGGCAGTTAGTGGCTCCCATCCTGACCATTACAGATGGAGGACATTTGCCTTGTTACAGAAAGTTCTCCAAAGACCTGCAAGCTCCCTCTCTGCCTGCTTCTGGGAAGCTGTTAGATAGGAACAAGAGAAGAAGAAAGAAAAAGAAAGCTCAACTCTTCTTACAAACAGGCTGTCTTTGGATGTGGGAATGTGTCCCCGCCTCTCAGTGGGGCAGGGGCAAGGGACAGAAGACACAAAATGGGGGGGGGGGACTTTTTTGTTTTCCCTAATATCACTAAGCAACCAAGTCCTAAAATCGCCAGAACCAGCCACAGAACTTTGTTTACCAGGAAGAAAACATTTGAAAAGGAGAGTATTTGGCGGAAATGTGCCTGGGATTAACAGGTCCACCCGTCCCCCCCTCTTTATTTTATTTTATTTTTTTTTCTCTTTCTAATACCATTTTGTTTTCCTTCTGGGTTGTTCAAGGTAGTGACCTAGCACTGGGCTTCCTTTGCCAAGAAACTCTTTCTCTGCCTAATTAGCTTGTGGTATTGTTTGTGGGTTCTGGGAAGGGGAGGGGAGGGGAGGGGAGGGCGGAGGGCAGGGCTGGGGAGCACCAATGGGGAACAGCAGTGAGCAGGGCCTGGTCATTAGATGCCCAGGGCTTGAAAATCCCTCTGTAATTAATTTTCTCCTGCATTAATTAGAGCGATGTTGGAACCCCAGAGAAGGGAGGGATTTGTTGCCCCAGGGGCTGATGCTTTTTAGGGCGATTTAAGGGAAATAGGGCTACAGTTGGGGAGACTGTAGCCCATGGCAGGGGACACTGTTGAAACCAGAGGTCACAGGGAGGGCCAAGTTTGAGTTTAACTTGGGCTGGGTTGTGGTACATGGCTCTTGTGAAACCGTGTGTGTGTGTGTGTGTGTGTGTGTGTGTGTGTGTGTGTGTGTGTGTAGTTCTATGAGTGCTCATGTTACATGTGCAAGTGTGCGCGTGCACACACACATATGAAC
Source organism: Zapus hudsonius (assembly GCA_004024765.1). Classification (NCBI taxonomy): domain Eukaryota; kingdom Metazoa; phylum Chordata; class Mammalia; order Rodentia; family Dipodidae; genus Zapus; species Zapus hudsonius. Next base: position 36,270 of record PVHP010013557.1, read on the forward strand.
ACATGTCTGCACACACTTTTCATGCATTTGGATTCTAAAATTTAGCCCCTCTGATGACCTCCTGAACCTCTGAACCTTTGGTTCTTGCTCCATCTTAAAAATCCATTCACACTTAGATGCAGGTTAGAGCGTCCCTCCCCGTGTCTCCTCCAGTGTCTCCAGACTTGGAGACGATGTAGACATTTCCCTGTGCTTTTTTCTATTGCAGAAACTCGGTTGTGAATACTCTCTGACAAGTGAATTACTAGCCCTGTGGGGAAGAGCCCCAAGAGGATTCTAATAAAAGCCCATGGATGGGCTGGAGAAATGGCTCAGTGGTTAAGACACTTGCCTGCTAAGTCTAATGATCCAGGTTTGATTTCCCAGTACCCACATTAAAGCCAGATGCACAAAGAGGCACATGTGTCTGGAGTTCATTTGCAGTGGCTGGAGACCCTGGTACACCCATTCTTTCTCTCTCTCTGTCTCTTCTCTCTTTCTCTGCTTGCAAATAAATACTTTTTAAAAAACCGATGGAGTCCCAATATGTTGGCAAGGATGTTTGGAGGTAGATAACCAGCACACTGAAACACCAGTCCCCTGATCTTATTAGCTGTTTTTATGAATATTTGAAATGGTTCCAGTTTCTTCGAGGTCCTTATCCTGTATGTTGTCATAATAACTCAGTTGGTCTGTTTTGGTAGCTTGTGGGCAGAAATCTCTTCAAGGCTGTCCGTAAGGCAGATCAATGTGTTGATTGGAATGAGTTCTCTCCAAACGAGGGTCAATCTGTTTACCTGGGCTGCTGTTTTCACAGTGGCCAAATCAGTGATTAGAAGAATAGGGATTTAATCTCTGACTCTAATGAAGGCATCCTGTCCTCTGATTGTTCACTGAAATGGACAGATCTCCAGAAGGGAGGGGCAACATGAAATGGATGGTTGTGTGAGTGAGGGAATAGAAGCGGGTGGCCAGTTCATCCGGAAAGGTTCTTGGATGTTAGATTTTCTACTTCTGGCTGGTCTGAGCAGCTGGAAGGCTAAGTCAGAAACAAGGAGCAGACCCTCTAGTACAGATTCCTGGCTCCTTGACTTCCCATACATGGTCACTGATGTCCAGTGGACACTGGATTCTTGCATGTCCCAGGTAGGTGAGGACTTTGGTAGGACAGACTCTGAGAGCTGCCTCCCCAGCTCCATCCAGCCCCTGAAGTCTTCAACCTGCTCTACTTTGGTGATGTGACTTATTTCCCCTGAGGGAGAGGTTAGAGAAGAGGGAACAACAAAGAAACATAGAAGAATATGGGTGCAAATTCTGGGGAGGAAATGGGGTTGGCAATACAAGTGATAAGAATGACCTGGGATCTCCCGGAAGCCATCGGCATCCCAGGAGGCTCTTGGTGCCGTCTTGTCCGGCCCATTCTTCACAGCAGCTGTTTCAACTCTTCTCCTCCTTCCTCAGCTTCCGAGTCCACCCCCACCATTCACAGAAGATGACCTCACCACCAGCTTTTGGGAGAGGCCCCAGCCACTGCTCTGTGCTGCCTCTAAGTGGCCCGCGAGCCTGTGCCACAGGGCAGAAATGGATCCAGATCCTCACCCTGCTACTTAATACTTGTTTGTGCACAGTTGGCTTTGTCTCACTCAGCCTCAGTTTCCTCATCTGTAGAATGGGGATGTGGTGAGGGCTAGCTTAAACACTGCTGAAGAATGTATGTGTAAGCAATCAGGAATTATTAGGAATACCATCACCACCACCACCATCACCATCACCATGACCACCACCACTATTCACTCGTTCCTCTCACCCTCCACTCATGTCCAGATGCCTCAAGTCTATCTCCCCAAATATTGACCTCTAGCCTCTTGGTCTTCAAACATGCTCAGGCATTACATAACTTTCAAAATGCCTTCATTTCTTGATTGTTCCCTCAAACCACAGTCTCACCCCTTTCCTTCCTCCACTCAGATTTATCCAGAGTCATCCATGTTTATCGATACCACTTCCTTCCCTCCCACCCATTCCTCAACCCACTGAGCGAGCCTTTTGTCCCCACTGCTCCGCTGAAATGGGACTTTCAAAGGGCTTTCTAATTGCCTTTTCCAACCTACTCGATCCTTTGGGAACATCTGTCCAGGTAGCCAGTCATCCTCCGACCCTCTTCCCTCCAACCCCAACATCCACAACCCTGCTCACTGCTACTTCTCATTCACACAGGACTCCATCTTGTCTGTCTGTCTGTGTGACCCACGTGTCATGTCATTGGCCCCCCTTCCCTGGGTGGTCTCCTCTCCAACTTCAGTCAAGATCTTCCAAGCCCTCTGCTAAGATACCTCTAGTTCACAGCTATGTTCTACTCCTGATTCTCATTTCTAGCTCCTTACTTATCTACATAAGAATGCCCTGGGACTGGGGAGCTGGCTCAGTGGGTAAAATACTCACTTTGTAAACATGAGAGCCTGAGTTTGTACCCACATCAATGCCAGGGGTGTTGGCATGCATCTGTAATGCCAGCACTGGAAAGGCAGAGAGAGGAGGATCCCTGGAGCTCACTGACCAGCTAGTCTAACCTAATTGGTTAGTTCCAGACCAGTAAGAGACTCCTTCTCAAAAAGATGTGGATGATGGGTTGGAGAGATGGCTTAGCAGTTAAGTATTTGCCTTCAAAGCAGAAGGACCAGAGTTCAATTCTCCAGGACCCACATAAAGCCAGATGCACAAAGTGATATATGAGTCTGGAGTTCGTTGGCAGTGGCTGGAGGACCTGGTGTGCCCGTTCTCTTTCTGACTTTCTCTCTCAAAAAAAATATATTTTTTAAAAAGACATGAATGGCCTGCCTGAGGAACAACATCCAAGTTTGCTACCTAGCCTCGGTATACTTGCATCCATATGCACGCACACCCGCACACCCAGGCACACCACACATTGACACAATCAAAAAATAAAAACCAAACGGAATGCTCTGCTCTGTGGACCTGTTGATCTCTTTCTCCTCCCCTCAGCCATCTGTCATTATGACTTACAGAATCTGCCTTCCAAGTGGCCCTTGTTTACCATTCCCATTAATCTTCCGTTTCTAAAAACCTTGACTTCCCGTTTGGATAGCTGAGGTGTCTTTCTTTGGGTCCTGTCTTTTGTTACCCCTGGTCCATAAGGGGAAAACAGGAATGGTCTAGGCCCCAGGTGACATGTGTTGACCACTTCTGCATGGCTGATGGTTCATTAGGAAGACAGGACAAGACTCTCCCCTCTCCCCGACCTTCTAAAGGTTTCCTTAAATCGATCTACTTGAGAATATATATATATTCTCAAGTATATATATATATATAATTTGGAAGCTGGGGTACCCTAGAATCATCTTGGTTAGGGATCAATAAACTATGGCCATGGAAGGAAAGTTATTAGCTATTAGCTACTTATTAATTAACTGAAAACATTTAGGGATGCAGCTATGTAGATGAGTGATAACTTGCTAGCACATGCAAGGACCTGGGTTTGACCAGAGGTGCCGCAACACACACACACACACACACACACACACACACACACACACACACTTTATCAGACCCCGTAGCTGGTGCTCACTTGCCCACCTGCCATCTATGACTTCCTTTACAGTAGAGATGAGTAGTCAGGACAATAACTGGATGACTGAATGGAATTTACAGCCTGTCCCTACTCAGAATAACTGCAGCCCAATGAAGTCCCTTGTTGAAATGTGAGGCAATGTGCTGGGGCCTGGTGAGGTCGAGGCTCAACTACTCACAGGTCCATGCAACCCCTTATACATTTTTTGATTATGAAATTATAAAGTAGAAAATAAAAAGGCACCCATCATTGGATCAGTCTCTAATAAGAACTATTAATAAACAAAGTTATAAGCATTTGTAATGACATAATTAGAACCTTGCTGTCTTTACTTTCACATCTTATAACAAGTTTGTGATTTGCATTTCCATGTTCTTAGATATTCTTTGTTCTGGTGGTGACTTTATTTCTGGTGGTCCTGGGGATTGAACCCCTGTACCTCACACATGCTAAGCAAGTGCTCTACCACTGAGCTACATCCCCAGCCTACATGTGAAATTTTTGATAATCTTCCAGCCTACACTCTGGCACCATCATCCAACTTTTGTAGGTGATTTTCAAGTTATTCATAATTCAAAATATCACAGACTATCACAAATACCATTGAACAGAAATCGTTTCTCTGATTCTTTGATGATATTTCTTGAGACAAATTCCCAGAAGTACAATTACTGGGTTAAAGGGTGAGGACAATTTTCAGGGTCTTGATCACACATTACCAGATCGCTTTCCTGAAAGATCATACCAATTTATGCTCCCACCAGCAATGGTCGAAATTGCCACCTTCCCCTCCTCTCAACAGTCCAGAGAACTATCATTTTAAAAAGTTACCAAATTGATAGGCAAAAATTGCATTGTGTTGTTTTGATTTGAATTTCTTTGATTACTGGTGAGGTTAAACTTTTTTTTTATATGTTAAACACTTCTTCATATGTTTATGGCCAAAGGGAATCTTAATAATGGTTATCAAGTGAGCAAAGGGGTTATTTAGTAGATTAGGACCAGCTGTTTTCACAAAGAAAATGGAAATGTTTAAATTCAGAAAAAAAAAAA